>SNQJ01S0023195.1:57472-69570 GCA_010110895.2 Picea sitchensis | reverse complement strand
TGGGCATTGTTGCCCTAGATTGTTGACTATATAATCCCCTGGACCCCTGGATGCAAAGAAAACAACAAGTGGGAGAATGTTGGGTATGTGTTATATTCTTTGCATGTGTGTGTGTGTGGGTGCATCAGATACGACAACTGCGGATTTTGCTATTTTTAGCAGATTTGTAAATTAATCCCGGATTAAGGGATTAGGGTTTTGGTATCTACGGAATACCTAAAAACATTGTATATATTGTATGGTGAATGGTGAAATTCGAGATATAATGAAAATAAGAAAGGTTTTCCCAGTTGAGGGTTTCCGGTATAAAATCTATGTGTACTATGTGTATGAGCCATTGATTAATTTATGTATTGCTTAAGAATCTATATGCATTGCTTTACTTTGTAGGTTTAAAACTTACAACTTTGACCAATGAAAGAGGACAGATTATGTGCTTAGTATGAACATCCAAATATCAACTGCTAATAAACTTGCAATTATTAAGACAATGAAATATTGTTGTTAGTATATCACAGGGAAACAAGTAAACCAATGCATTGTAAGTTACTTCGACCAATGAAAGAGGACTGGTTATGTGCTTAGTATGAACATCCAAATATCAAATGTTAATAAACGTGCAATTATTAAGAAAATGAAATATTGTTGTTAGTATATCACCGGGAAACAAGGTTATGTTTATCCAATAAGAGCATATCAGTGATTAACACAATATAGACCATTCATATGTGTCAAAACACCAAGAGAGTGACCAGTGAACAGAATTGCAAAAGGACAACAAGGAAATGATTGTACTAACAACAAAGTGTCTTGTCTAACTTCATATTTTAAGTAGAGATAAAGATTGTTCTTAATGCTCAAATCCACACATCCTGAGATCACACTTTTACTATCATTTACCAACAGATTTTAGCATTGCTCACTGTATGTTTGCACTAGAATTTAACCATAAAGTAAATTCATAGAACAGTAACATATGTTGGTCATGAGGAGGATAGATTCATTGATTTTTCAAGCATATATCACTTAGCATCAAATGAAAACAACAACTCTGCAGTTTCAAACAGCAAATTAAACCCTTAGACAGTGACCAAAAGACATAACGTTTTTCATTCTAGAGAGGTAGTTGGACAACCTTAGGCATCAATTTGTTCTTATGATTTGACTAGAGCAAGAGAACATCAAAACGTTGCAAAGATAAGCCTTATATCAACACCAAAATGTGAACTTAATCTCTACAGTTTTTTAGACAGTAAAGGAGTCTCAAACAGTGATAAAATAGAGGAACTATTTTGTACTTTTGATGAGGTTGTTGGACCTTTTAATGCATTGATTTGTTATTATAACATGTTTGGAGCAAGCTTAGATCAAATTTTTGTAGAAATAAGGATCATATCATCAAAGAAAGTGAACTTCATTCCCTGCAATTTATACAATGAGCAAACCTTTAGACATTAACCCAAAAATGATATTGTTTAGATGTCTTATGAGAATGTTGAGCCTTTTTTAATATTGTTTCACTTTTGAAGAAAGTATAGAGCAAGAAAATTGTGTAACGTTGCAAAATGTTTGTGATGAATGGTTTTAGTTAGGGTTTATACCACTCAGTTCAAGCACAAATTAGGGCATCCCATAATAATGTTCAAACATTTCAAGAACACCTCGAACATGTAAAGGTTAGATCTAAAGGAAGTAGCAATGAAAACTAGATTAAAACCCATGTTAGATGCTAACACCAAATAATATTATTTGAAGAGTAAGTTAGCATATATGTGATCCAAGCATTAGATATATCATGAAGCTTCTTAGATCAAGCAATCTAAACCAAATATGAGATATGATAAACCCTAGATTGTTAAACAAAAATAAAAAAGAACAAAAGAAAGGAAAAGGCGATTTTGGGATTTTTTGTGGTTGAAGACAATGATAAACCAATGTCTTAGGAAGGGCTAAGGGGGCACTACACAAGTGTATAAGAAGCTTAGGGCTTCAAGATGAGGCAAAGTTGAGGGTACCTAAAGATGATTACCTATCAAGCATCACTCAGGGAAAATAGGGTTTCTCAAGTTTGGATGGGGAGGGATTGATTCACTAGAAAGTCTCTCCAAGTACTACAAACGTGATCTCAAAACATGGCCTTGTGCAAGAAGGAAGGACTCTTAGACGTCCTACCTCAATGCAAAAACTAAATTCTTCAATGGTCAAAGGGAAATAAGGCAAAAAATCTATACCTTATTTGCCCCTCCAAGTGGAGCAAGATGCACTTCTTTGGCCTTGCGGTAGCTCCGTCCTCCAACAAACCTGAAAAAATTCTATAAAACCCTTGAACAATAGCGCAAAACATCACATAAAAATATATGTACTCGAGAACTTCTTTAGGCAAGTTTTCTCATTAATCTCCAACAAAGAAAATGAGAGAGGTTTCCTCCTTTTATAACTAAGGAGCGTCATCGATACAACGAAGAATGCAATGTGCTAGCTCAAAATCGTGAGCCCAAAACCATTGGCCTAGTCAAACATGGGTAAAATGCAATAAGTAGATAGAATATCCCTCAAAAGCCTCCAATACATAAGTGCCCCTCTCAAATGGTCCAAAATACATCATGAAGAAACACACATGTGGACTGGAGAGGTCTACAAGAGATGCACCCCCTCAAAAAGTGTGTCAACGTCCCAATCATGAGGGAAGAATAGGTTAAATGGTCCATTGTATTCAAACATCCCCCTAACCAACTCCCAATATCTAGGTGATGGACTAAACAAGAAATAACCACGTCAAAAAGTGTGGTGTCAATCCCACACTTTAATGTGACCGCTTTAATGTTGGGATGTACTAATGAGCATCAATCACAACACAGATTTTGTGGGTGGTGTCTTCTTTAGTTTTCTTGCATTGTGGCCAATTGTTCTCACCCAACCCAATTATTTTCACCCTCTCATTAGGTTGCAACGATGACCTTCAATTCTCTTTTGATCTTACAACCTGTTAAACAAATCCTCTATTGGTTATTCATGGATCATCCAAAATAAACACCACCTATGTTTAAGCAACGTAACCATCTGAATTCACTTCAATGTTCATTTTCCCCACTTCTAGTGTATGCTAGTTATCATAATATTAAAAGACACACTAACATAAATACATCTTAATTATGAATCTTTGAACATGGTAACACAAAAATCCAAACTTGTACTTTTGTTTAATAATAGTGGGTTGATGCTATCAGTGTAAAATAAGTATTCTATGGATATATAATAGATTTCCATACACATCAAAGAAGTTTTGCATCACATCACACATACATACACACTATGCCATGTAATAAATGGGATTTCATTAATGAAGTATTTAACATGATCTTGTGCACTCAGATTAAGGCTTACCTTCTTTTGTTTAATGATGGTGGGTTGATGCTATTAATATATAAAAGAAACATTCTATAGATACATAATAGATTTCCTTACACATCAAAGAAGCTTTGCATCACATCGCACATACATACACACTATGCCATATAATAAATGGGATTTCATTAATGAAGAGGATTGTATTAACATAGTCTTGTGTACTTTTTGACTAAGACTTACCTACATATCTCTAGCTCAGTAACCTTTAACTAATCTAGTCACAACCATTAAAGGCTTATAAAGAAGTGACAAACCAAGAATATGAGATCATCTCCATCTTTGTCATGTTAATATTTATAATTTATACAAAATTCATATAAAGGATTGTATTGGACTAAAGTCTTCAATGATCATCTTTCTTTAAATATAAGTGTTATAATGATGGTTTATTGTCTTCTTGTCTCCCTCTTGCATAGGTTTGTCTAACATGTTAGTGTTTCTTCCCTTTTGTTTTGCATCCTTGGTGTTGTGGACTCACGTTTCTATGCAACCTAAATCAATGACTTCTTCAAGGTTAAGGTTTACATGGTATAAGGAATTGCAATCTCCTTGATAATGTGGTTGTGTACCACATAGGACACCACAACCTTGACATTATGATCCTCTTGGTATAATGCAAATTGGAATCACTTCCTTTTACCAACCCACATAACATCATTCCACAATGTCAAACATTTGACAGTTTGAAACCACCTCTTATGTACTCATGTCCTCTCAAAATTCAACTTGAGATAGTAATCAAAATCATCACCTCTAATTATGTTATTGTGGAACTCTCATTCATTCTTCAATTGGATGATGGCCTCACCCATTGTATGAATTTGGCAAAGCAATGATAATATCTATCGTTAAGCATTTTGGATGTCAAATACAACTAAAAATTGTAATTGCTTACTCTTTCACAACCAGCACCTTACTTCCTAGATGTTTTTTTATGTTTGGAAAAAAATCCAAAACATCATTATGCAAGTGATTTCTTGGCAGCTAAATGAGGCTAGTGGAATAGTGTGTAATTTCCTGCTTTTTCACAACAACCAGTGTTTTTTATGTTTGGAAAAAAGTCCAAAACATCATTATGGCAAGTGATTTCTTGGCAGCTAAATGAGACTAGTGGAATAGTGTGTTGATGTTGGTGCACATATTTAAAAAATCCAAAATATCATTATGGCAAGTGATTTCTTGATAGCTAAATGAGGCTAGTGGAATAGTGTGTTGATGTTGGTGCAAACATTGATATGCTTTATTAGTGATGGTACCAACATGGGTAAATCTTTTAACAATTATTTTTCATAAACAGAACACCACCATTAATATACTTTATTGATGGATAACTCTTTCACAAAACTTATTAATGGATAACTCTTTCACAAAACTTATTGATGGATAACACTTTCACATAACTTCATCATGGAAGGGCATGTTCTTAAACAACATTTTGTGAATGAAATAGAAATACCCAATAACCTATAAACAAAACAACACAGTTTGAGTAAATGTGCAAGGTAAATTCAGCATTGACCTCCCTTTTACATATGGTTAACTTATACTTGCATTATCTAAATAATGAACTTTAATTCATCATGGAAGGGCATGTTCTTAAACAACATTTTGTGAATGAAATAGAAATACCCAATAACCTATAAACAAAACAACACAGTTTGAATAAATGTGCAAGGTAAATTCAGCATTGACCTCACTTTTACTTGTAGTTAACTTATATTTGCTTTATCTAAATAATGAACTTTAAACTATTACCATTTGTAATGCATTTTAAACTATTGCAATTTGTAAGCCATTTTAGGGAGTTTTGAGTATTTTTACCATAATTAAGGTAGACCAATGTCATTAAGGAGCAGAGATGAATCAATTTCATTGATTCATTTTGATTTACCTAAACTACACCAAACCTTTTATGGATTGGACATGGTGAACTAGATATATGAGATCTACATAGAACTGAAAAAGTCCTGTAATATGGTGAAGCATCACTCAACAATATTACAAACCTATACACATACTCAATATGGCAAGCCCATCACCTATCTACATTCATTTAAATTGCATAGACCCAAGATAGTGGCTATTACAACAAAATGGCATGCAATAGTGACTTGTTTTGGGCATCTTTTACTAGGATTATTAAAAGAATTACTCTTAACTTATGTTTCCATGTTTTAGTTTTAAATATAATTTCTAGCGTATTAGATGCTTTGAGGTCCAACATTCTAATGTCTTAGAAGCTTGGAAATCCGTCGTGACTTGTTTTGGGCATCTTTTACTAGGATTATTAAAAGAATAACTCTTAGTTTATGTTTCCATGTTTTAGTTTTAAATATAGTTTCTAGCGTATTAGATGCTTTGAGGTCCAACACTCTAATGTCTTAGAAGCTTGAAAATGCTTCGAGGTCCAACACTCGAAACTTCTCTTAAAATGTAACAACCCAACACATCGTTTGGAAAAAAAAACACATATATATTAATGTATGTTCTACAGATGACCAAAAATAGTTTATGGGTTTAAAATGTACAACAAACATAAAATAATGATGATGAGATAATGACAAATGCATCTCCTAACAAAATTAAAATAAAGTAAAAAATTGTTTTGCAAACACATGGAGTACATGCCAAAACAACTGTTCTACAGATGACCATAATAGTTTATGGGTTTAAAAAGTGCAACAAACATAAAATAATGATGAGAATGCCAAATGCATCTCCTAATAAAATTAAAATAAAGTAGAAAATTGTTCTGCAAACACATGGAGTACATGCCAAAACAACTTGAAAAATTGAAAAAAAATTGTTCAAGGCAAGCATGTGCAAGCCAAAGTTGTTTCACATATTGTAACAACACATCACAAATCACACACAGTAAGACCAAACTCGAAATCTTTTCCTTAATCAAAACCAAGGCTGTGTAGCAAGACCAAACTCAAAATCTTTTCCTTAATCAAAACCGAGGCTGTTTAGCAAGGTACCTATATGTATCACTTTATTCTTAAAAATTCACACCAAAACACTAGCCCAAAGTGTTCTCAAAGATACACATCATTAAATATTTTTTATTTCTATGTATAGTGTGCCTGATCTTTTATTCCTGTTTACAGAGTTTTCACCTCAAAACATTAACATCATTACAGAGTTTTCACCTCAGAACATTACCACCATTAACCATTTCTACTTGATTTTTTTCCTTCCGGTTTACTGAGTTTTCACCTCAAAACCCAACATCTGTAAATAGAGATATCCAAAGTCATTGATTTTTTAATTTTCCACAAACAAACAGAAGGTTCAAGCTGTCATAAGAAGGGCTTAACTTGAACCATAACCATATGCTTCATAAACTGGATGCATCATTCGTACATTTTTACATCGAATTGGGATCCTTGCTCTCCATGATAACCACATCATTAATCATTTTTTATTCCTATATAATGTCATTATTTTTTATTCAATGTTTGCGGAGTTTGGACCTCCAGACCTTTTAGACTTGTGACCTCCAGACTTCCATATGTGGGAATAGGAATCCTATCCTTGTTTGCAGAGTTAAGATCTCCAGACGCTTTATATGTGGGATGGGTATCCTTGGAATCTTTGATTATAATGTTATTATTTTTTATTCAATGTTTGCGGNATTAATCATTTTTTATTCCTATATAATGTCATTATTTTTTATTCAATGTTTGCGGAGTTTGGACCTCCAGACCTTTTAGACTTGTGACCTCCAGACTTCCATATGTGGGAATAGGAATCCTATCCTTGTTTGCAGAGTTAAGACCTCCAGACGCTTTATATGTGGGATGGGTATCCTTGGAATCTTTGATTATAATGTTATTATTTTTTATTCAATGTTTGCGGAGTTTGGACCTCCAGACCTTTTAGACTTGCGACCTCCAGACTTCCATATGTGGAATAGGAATCCTATCCTTATCTGCAGACCTTTATATGTGGGATGGGTATCCTTGGAATCTTTGATTTTTGAAGTAGAAACAAACAGAATGCTCGGGCTGCCATAACAAGATCTTAACTGAAAGCATATGCCTCCCCATAAAATTAATCAAGGATTCGTACAGAAATATTCGTATCACTTGTCAAGAATTCGTATACAAAGACTCGTACTAGTGTTTTCTACACCTGATCTCAAGAAGAAGCACAAATATTCTCATTACAATAAAATCAATTCATCATAGGTATATTCAAGAAATAATGGAAGCAGCCCAAGACCTCAGTTGCAGCTCATACAAAATATCTACTAACTCGGTGGAAGGGAAATCCTGGCATAGAGAACGCTCCCTCGTATTATTCACAAAGTTCCCACTCTCGCTGTTCTTGGTCAGACAGACTAGTACCAAAAAGCAGAGGAGAAGGATAGACGACAAAGGTATGTCCAACCAGTGTTAGAGGGTGCACCAACAACCAGTGGATTGACATATGACACGGCATTTGACATTACACTTGGAAGTAGATCCAGATGCAACAAAAAGAAAAGACTATAATGCGAATTCATATCTTTTGTCAACTGTCACAACCTCAAACTGGAACAGTGATTAATTCTCAACACTATTTAAAGATGCTTTGAAATTGACCCTGGTAGTTTTTCAATTGCCTCAAGCTACAGTACTCAAACTCGAACACCAATGTATATATAAAAGAGTTAGTTCTTGTAAACCGTTTATTAGATCGCCCGACTCTTCAGACAGCTTTTTTAACTCCACAATGTGGATCATTGTCAGCACTTGCAAATAAGAAAATTCTGGAGCAGCAGCAGAAGTTCATTGGAAGAGAATTTTAAAGACACGGGAAATTTACTTTCCCTTTATTCCATGTGATCGATACTGCAAGGCATCTGCAAATTATGCAATTTATATGTGAAAATCATAATCAAATCATTAAAACTAACAAAACATTGCCCCTAGCTGGATTCAAAATTCTCAGAAAAATGAGCAAAAGAACAAGGGACTACATCATATGTGAAGCAAACTTGCCAACTTGAGTAGATTACAATTCTGGGTTCGTACCTGAATTGATGAGAAGAAATCAAAGGTTCATAACCAAATACACCAACTCATGAGTGTAAAATCAAGTATCTCAACTCCTTAACTTTGAAGGCGTTAAAAGGAAGATAGGGCACAGCCCCTCTAAAAAAACCAACTTCTCAAATATTTGATGTTCTCTCCACTTTTGTCAAATATCCAAGTGAGAAAATTCTCAATTAATATTATTTGATGTTCTCTCCACTTTTGTCAAATTTCCAAGTGAAAAAATTCTCAATTAATATAGCTTTGCAGGAATATAATAACATACAATGGATCGTTATTATCACTTAACCAGATGCCTTTGATCTTTTGAAGGTCCTGCATGTCATTATCAAATTAATTGAATCAGTCAAAGAGACTAAGATATACACTTTATATATTGTATGAAACAAATCTGTACTTATAAAAAAAAATTTAAATTAACATATTTGGTACCTTCTCTAAGGAAAAAACTCTTCAATTTGACTTGCACTTGTCAATAGGAATCTCATTTCCTCTGCTTTTTGGCAACCAATTTTCATATTCCCTTGCAATAATGTTTTTGACTTTGGTGACAAGTGCTCTTTTTACTAGCATATTTAGTTTAGAGTCTTCAAAAAATGAACAAATGTCCAGAAATGGATCTTTCATGTTTTTGTCTTTAGTGACAAGTGCTCTTTTTACTAGAATATCTAATTTAGAGTCTTTCAAAAATGAGCAAATGTCCAGAAATGGATCTTTCATTATCTCAACAAGACAGTCAGCTAAGGGGTAGCATTCCATTTGTCTTTCTCTTCCATCACTATACGATAAGCTTTCTGTTTGTCTTCTTCGCAACATATGAATGCTGTTGGCATAGTGAAAAGTCTTGGAATTCCACCACATATCACCACTATCTTCTTCAATTTGTCTGGAACATATTTGCTCATTTGTGTCAGCTGTCTCATCGTACATTTCATCCTCGATAAGACCCATTGTTTCTCTATCGAGAAGGCATCTCATCACAAGGACATCTATTTTTGTTATGCACCCTATATGCACATCTTTGTCCCGTGCAGTGATAAGTACCCTCAATTTTTTTGCCTTCTTTATATCCCTTGGCAAAAGCTGTTGAAGCGGATCTCTGTGCAAAACAATGCCAATATAAATTCAAATAAGACAAGGCCTAGACACACGGAAAAAACTGTTCAAGTGGATCTCTTTACAAAACATTTTCTACATAAATTTAATAGGACAAACAGGCTTAGACATAAGAATGGCTACGAGATTTGGGGGTAAGAGATGTTTCAGTGTGTAATGTTGATAAAATAGAATAGAAAATAATAAGATAAATGGAAAAAAATATGAACAAAAGAATGGCTAAGAGATTTGGGAGTAAGAGATATGTCAGTGTGTAATGCTGATAAAATAGAATAGAAAATAATAAGATAAATGGAAAACAATATGAACAAAATAATAACATAGAACCATCTTAAATTTATCTCTAACCTTGTATTTCTATTGTCCCTCTTGTCCTATTTAATAGATATTTAAAGTAGAGATAAAAAAAAAAGTTAATAGTCTGCTTAATAGATATTTATAGTAGAGATAAAAAAAATTAACATTTCTTAATAGATCTATAAAGTAGACACAAAAATTTTAATCTCTCTCAATAAATCTATAGACACGAATATTTTAATATCTCTTAATAGATATCTAAAGTAGACATGAAAACTTTAATCTCTTAATAGATCTATAAAGTAGCCATGAAAAATTTTAATATATCTTACAACCCTAGGTGGAAGAAAAGTTTCACCTTTTATGTAATGGTAATAAAATATAATGGAAATTTTCATGAAGAAAGAAATAAAAAACATACCATAAATATATGTTAGCTTTTGTGTTTTTATATCCTTCTCCATATATCACAGTTAAGATAGATCTTCTAACCTTTGCGTTATATCAGGGTTTAGATTAAAAGTGTTTTTAATATCTTTCTCCATATATCACAGTTAAGATAGATCTTCTAACCTTTGTGTTATATCAGGGTTTAGATTAACAGCATTTTTAATATCCTTCTCCATATATCACAGTTAAGATGGATCTTCTTAACTGTATGTTAAGCTTTGTGTTTTCATCTTCTCCATATATCACAGTTAAGATAGATCTTCTAACCTTTGTGTTATATCAGGGTTTAGATTAAAAGTGTTTTTTATATCCTTCTCCATATTTCACAGTTAAGATAGATCTTCTAGCCTGTGTGTTATCTATCTCCATATATCATAGTTAAGATAGATCTTCTAACCTTTGTGTTATATCAGGGTTTAGATTAAAAGTGTTCTTAATATCCTTCTCCATATATCACAGTTAAGATGGATCTTCTAGCCTTTGTGTTATCTATCTCCATATATCACACAGTTAAGATAGATCTTCTAACCTTTGTGTTATATTAGGGTTTAGATTAAAAGTCTTTTTTATATCCTTCTCCATATATCACAGTTAAGATAGATCTTCTAGCCTGTGTTATATCAGGGTTTAGATTAAAAGCATTTTTAATATATCGCAGTTAAGATGGATCTCCTAACCCTTGTGTTCTTTATCCCTCTATATATCAGGTTTAAGATAGATCTTTTAGATTAAAAGAATTGAAATACGGTTAAGATAAATCTCTTACAGTAAAACTGTTCAAGTACTCACCTGATAAATTTGGAAGAATCAATTTGGGCGCAGGACATGATAGAGGCTTCAACTATCAACTCTGCTGCTTTTATTATTATGTCTTCTATCCCTTCCCTCAGCACGGATACTGTTTGAACGCTGGAAGAAGAGAAGGACATCCCTTGAAACTGATCATCATCTGTAACATTAGTAGTAGTAGCAGCATCATTTGAAGATTCAGAAGAGCCGCCTTGCGATACAACACTTTGAACGACAGAAGAGGAGGAARTGGAGGCATGAGGAGGTGATGGAGGGTTTTGGGGGTCATGCGACGTTAGATCGACTTCTTGGGTTTCAACTGTTGAAGGAGGASCGTCGGTGTTGCTATTAACTTTAGCAATAGAAGAAGAAGAAGACAGGGCGTCTAAACAAACATTTGGAACAGCAAAAAGATGGGTGATGTCCTCTGGAAAGAAGAAACTGCAGCTGCTGCTTTTCTTTTCCATGGCTCATCACAGAAAACCTCGAACCTCGAACCTCACCATGAGTAGCGGCAGAAATGAAAATTGAAAACTTACAAATCTGAATGAGAGACTGCGAATACTCAATGCAACTACTCACTTTATGATAGAATTACTCCACGATATGTTGGAATATCAGTTGCAACCCATGCCGGTCCATAACATTCTCACCGCATAATGAAAAGATCTTCAGGTTAGGTCAAATAGCTTTATGCCTTAAATAACATGGCTGTATCCCACTCCACTGAATTGTTAAATCAAGATAGCGTTATCCCGTGATTTCCCATCCCACTGTTAAAGATTCTGTATGTCACATCAACAGAGCTTTATAGCACTATAGCACTCGCCACTCGCCAGTACAGAAATCTTGGAAGTCACACCAACTGACAGTTGTATCCCACTCCACTTAAAGAGTACAACAATAAGTTAAAATAGGATTCAATGCTTTTGTTTTTAAACTAATTAATATTAAAATTTTATTAGAATAAATTCATTTGCAGGTAATTGGATTATT
>SNQJ01S0023194.1:97736-113316 GCA_010110895.2 Picea sitchensis | reverse complement strand
TTTTTTAATAAATAATTTTTGTCACCCTTTGATTACAAGTGTTACAAAATTAACTACTTACTATATGTAAACACAATGTAATGTATGGACAATGTAATTAACTACTTAATATATGTAAACATATTAAACACAATGTAACACATTGTAATTCACTCCTTATTATATGTAAACATAGTAAACACGATGTAATATGGGTAAGTGTTTACTATGTGTTACATTGTGTTTAAACATAAACATATTAAACACAATGTAACACATTGTAATTGACTCCTTATTATATGTAAACATAGTAAACACGATGTAATATGGGTAAGTGAAAATATACATTAATATCAAACCATGTGTTGAGCATTTATTTTAATCTTCTTTCATTTTACTCAACATGCATTATTAAATAAAAGTACACAGTTTTTTTTTATCCATTTAGATGGGGAATTACATCTTATATCTTTTAATTAACATCATCTCGGTGCTACATTAAAATGTTGAGATTGTTTCACCTTCCTTTTTGTAGGCACAATTCAATACATTTGCAGATAAGCATTACTTGCCGTGAATTATTGTTGTGTGTATGTAATATATCCATAAATATATGGATTTGAATTTGTAAACATATGAATTGTATTATATAATTTGTTTAGTTTTTTTTTATATATTTATCATCAACTTTAAGATCACATACATACAATTTAAGTGGGTCTAATGGTTAAGAACATGTGTTTCCTCTTAAGAGGTCATGCGTTCAAATCTAGAGGGGGGTCAGTAATATATGTGGTTTTGTTCTCTTTATTATTTAATTTCAAGCTTTGACCTCTTTTCTCAAATCAATCAGATCATATTTTTATCCTAGCCTATCTATTCCTCATGAGATCATCAATTTTTCATTCAAAATTTCTCCTATAGTTAACATAAATTGCTTAGATTTATGTGTGATAGGATTGAACCAATATGCTTGTCATAAGTAAAATTTGAGAATGCCTTCTAATTAGAAGGATATGTATATTTGACCAATATGTCCTAAATGTAAGAAATGCATGTGGAGACATACATAGAGTGTGCATTTTATGGTGGATGTAGTAATACCTTGTGGTGATAATGAAGAATACCATAGAAACTACATTATGGATTTCTTCAATATGAGAGGGAATTGCATCATAAAAAAAGCCTTAAAAATAGGATCTAAGTGCTCATGGTGACCTATATACCACTCAATAGATAGTTTTTGGATGCTTTGTCCTATTCGAAAAGTAGAGAAAATTTTATCATGTCCATCATTATGACTATGTAAATGGGCAATTAATGGAAAATGGAAGATCTTATCATACCTTAATTTCAAAAGAAGAAAAATACATTATGGAAATAAATGATTGGTACAATTTTTTTTCTATTTTCCAATATTTTTGAAAAGAAATAAAGGTCCAACAAAGGACTCTTACTTATTTATATTAAAGTACATAACAACCTTTAATGTTATGATTCTTACCTACTAATATGAGAAGAAGAATTTGTAATATGCCACTCAAAAAGTTTGGCTACGTATTAAGTTTTTTGTTTCTTCAAAACTACTATTTAGTTAACAAAACTTTGTATCAAAATGATTTTAATGTCTCTTACGAATATTGATGGCACATAATTAGATAAGAGAATTTTCTTTAAATAATATAGATTATGTGTTTGTTCAACATGTTTACCCTTCTCATAAGAGAATTTTCTTTATATAATAGAGATTGTGTGTTTGTTCAACATGTTTATCCTTCTCATTCTACGCAATTTTTTCTTGCAACATTTTAAAAACTTATCCTAAAGGTTAAACACGTTTCTACACTAAGTGTTTTGATACCATATGTCACTTATGATTCTCCTTGTATGATAACGAATACTAACTTGCTATTTTTATTATTTTGATAACTTAACTATTTTTCCTACTTGGTATCCATCAAACAAGTATGCATCAACCGAGAGAATTAAAAAGTTAAAAAAACTATTGAACCAATTTTCATTTAACATTAATAAACACTAAAAACAAGGTCATGAAACATCAAACCTTGTATCTAAAATATGATGAGAGTGGGTTTGGCCTAATATTCCTTGGAATCCAATTCCTTTGTGGTGAAATGTATGTAACACTATGATTTTTTCTTGAACATCATAACTCAAGATTTTTTCTTGAACATCATAACTCAAGTTTTAAGGTACCCCATGTATGGGTTCTAAGTCTCAACAAAAGCCTTGCTAACCAATTATTCACCCATCCTAGATTTCTATCAAACCCCAAATTCCTATTTAACAAAAAGACATAAAGACATAATTACATAATCACCAATACCTTAGCTAGATTTTGCCAACATCTTGGTGCTCTCTTCCTTTTCTATGTAAGGGTGTGTTTGTACATATTTAGGGAAGGAGTTATGTTTCCATTGTATTTTCATGCTCTCCAAGCACCCCTTTAGTATTTGCAAGTGTTGTTTCTATTAAGCATGATAAATAATTTTTATATATCTATTTGTATAAGTGTTTTCTTATTATTTTTTCTCTTCATCATTTAAAAAATGTTTCTGTATGTTTTACAAGTATCTCATCCATTGTAAGATGTCTATCACATAACAAGTGTCCTTGCATTCTTTTACAAGTTTGAAATGCTACATCTAGTGTCCCATGACAAGTGTTGCAAGGTTGTCACATAATTGAACCAGTGTCATCACACAATTCTTACAAGTGATAAGGGTGACACTAAACCTCATACAACAAGTGGCATACCTAGGTCATAACTAATCCAATAACTCTCATGCTATGANTCCCATGACAAGTGTTGCAAGGTTGTCACATAATTGAACCAGTGTCATCACACAATTCTTACAAGTGATAAGGGTGACACTAAACCTCATACAACAAGTGGCATACCTAGGTCATAACTAATCCAATAACTCTCATGCTATGAAATCAAGACTAAAAAATTATTATGACAAGCACCTAAGGCTCAAAGGTGGTTTAGTAAGTATATAATGTCATCCCTATTCTTTAAAAGTCCTAGCTTATGTGTTTCTAGGTAAAATAAACCGAAACTTACCATTATTACACATATCAAGGAAAGGTGGTTAATGTTGGATCACACATACCCTATTAGATCAATTTCAGATCAAAACCATTTATTATTGGTGTGCATTGTTTCCATAAAATATTATTTTTAAAGTAAGGTGACTCCCAACAATTGGCATTGTTAGTGTGGGACCCAATATTACCTAAGTAGCCTATATGAAACTCAACATACATTAGTGTTAATAATATCATATAAATTCACATAATTATATTATCTTTGTAGGGTACACAACAACACAACTCATAATTTTGCGATAAGCACCACATACACAAACATTGTGCTACTTATGAAACATATACGAAATAGTATTAAATAATTTTGCCACATAGACCACATTGTGCAACATGTACCACAAAGGTTAAACATACACCACGCATTTATCATAGAGAATCAACCACACCTTTCTTTCACATAACATATCATGCATGCATGAAGAGTAATGGGATATTATTCATGCATCATAAATAATTTCATAACATGAGCTCATGAAGTTGTGGGGAGCAAAGAGTGGTAGTGAATTAACAAGCCACAAAATAGTTCACTACATGAATTTGTTGTTACCAATCATAAATTGGTCATAATAGGTGAGGACTAAATGAAACCACTATTCATGTTTAGGACAAAATGGCCAGATTAAAATGACAAAACATAAACTATAATCCAAAGTGATTTAAACAATGTTAGTAGTAATACCATCGAGTAATGCTTTATTATAGTGTGAACTATTCATGAATATTCTTGTTCACACAATGCATAATTTTCCTTTTACATCAAATAGAGAGTTACTAAAAGCTCATGCTTATTCCCATAATGAATTATGTCAATTGATATCCATAAGTCATGTTCGGAAGGTGCTCAAATGGTACTTTCATTCAATGATGAACAATAGATCAGCTTCTCACAAAATAAATTCTTATATCCCAATAACATACATAGTGTTGTAAATAATCAATTAACAGTGCAAAGAAACCATCCTATTTTTTAAATTCACCGTGTCTCGGGAAAAATTTAGAAACCATTCGCATCATGTGACAATTCATATATGGTTTATCTTTCTATTAAAACAATGATAACACAAAATGCATATCCATACACTTAAGCATAAGCTCCTTGTAGTAGTAGTTTAAGATCTATTCTAGAGACCTAACCATTTGAATATCCAAGGAGGTTTACAAATCATGTTGGTATCATAATAGTTTTCTCTTTTCATTTGTTCAATTGTGTGCTTTGAGTGTACTATATGCTTACCTAGTTCAGAAATTACAAGTCTGAGAGTGTTGCACCATGTCGACAAATGAATTTATTGTAGTTTAGGTTTGCTACTTTAGGTGTTATTTCTTAGGAAGGAAGCATTATTGCATTTCAAAGGATAAGACACACAAAAAAAATATAGAATTGTTTGAAAGTTTATGTTGTGTATCACAACTCTTTGAAAACATAAACTTGAATGATGCTGAAGCAACTTAAATATGAAAATGCTTAAAATGTTAAGCATGGAAAAGACAATATGCATCACTAAATATACATCAAAGTGCAAGAAATATTGATTTGTTTAAATGAAAGCTTTTAGACCCTGGTACCTAGGGACAACCAAAATTGCTATGTCGAATTTATATCAATAAAAATAGATATTATGTGGCTCCTGATATCCTCTTGCTGGATCGCACAATCATTTGTCTAAAACCATTAGAATAATGAAGCCCTTTAATTAATGATAAAACAAGGTTTTTTCTAAATATAGAGGCATTGGCACTATACTGCTATTTGTTCAATATCTATTGATGTGAATTTAGTTGTTTATGGTGCTTATATTAGATAGGAAACAAAACGTTATAAGGTGAAACATGTTAGACTATGTTAAACCAAGATAAAAACCTAAATCTAGTCCTTTCAACAGTTAAAGATTGATAACAAAAATTTAGGAAACGTGGAAGCAACTTAATTAGTGAAGATCTATATATTTAAATCATTTGTACCAAATAAGTTATCTCGTATGAAATCACCGATTCTGAAGCATGAGACAAATTGTAACAACAACTTGGACAACAGTCGTTTGGTTAATTAGGTAGGTTGTATTGAAAAATTCTTCATTGATTTCCTAGAAGTGAATATATAGGTTATATTTAGTACAAAACATCGTTTAGATTAGTGAGTTGTTGCCAAATTATTAGGTACCTATGCCACCATGTGAAAGAAAATAGATTCACTTCTCCTTTTTAAACCCTTATTCAGAAAATAAAACCTGTAAATATAACTGCAAAATGGTTTACTCAAACATTAGATTAGAGTTACTTGTGTCAATTACTTTTTAGGTGGAAATTTGAACCCATATGAACATAAATATTTTTAATTTAACATAAACCCCAAGGAACATATATATCCACTTTATCTTTAAAAAAAATCAGCTACTTTTCAGGTGGAAATTTGAACCAATATGAACATAAATATTTTGAATTTAACATAAACCCCAAGGAACATATATATCCACTTGATCTTTAACAAAATCAGCCACTATGAGATTTGATATGTTCATTAAACAATAGATCTAACACACGTGTGGTCATCCAAATTAGTTTGCATCAAATAAACAACATGACTTACCAAAATAAAATTCAAACCCAATCTAGATCCAACATTCGCTTCAAGATTTGAAAGAAACACTCTCGATCTAAGGATATGATATACTTAAAACCTAAATTTATTTAAAATTAGAAAGTAAAGAAAAAGATGAATTTTTAATGTGGCTGACAGAGAATAAGGAAAAAATGCGAGTGCCTAACCTCTTACATTATATGGGCTCAAATTAGCACTTCTTGAGGATCGATCCTTGTGTTAAGTTTAGAGATTATAGGAAATCCTAAAGTCTGCCCAAGAAATTAACCCAAGAGATACTTGGATGATTTGAGATATTAGTGGAGAGAGGAGTGTATAATATATCCTCCAAGTAAAAAGAAGTAGCCTTTATTTATTTGTTTGTGTAAGAGAAAGAAACCAAATGAAGATCTACAAACTCAATACGACAAATCTAAAAATAAATGGCTAAAGACTATGAAGGAAAATATTTGTTTTACCTCATGAAGATCCTCTAATCGTATCAATTTTATCATCCTGTAGCTTATTGCTAGCTCTTGCATCCAACTTCACCTATTGCATCAAATAATATTGCTAAATATCAATAGGTAAATCCTCAAGAAAGATACCAAGATGAACAAATAACACAAATAAAAAAAAGAGGCCAAGTGATTTCTTTATTCTCCAACTCTAAATGAACAATGAGGAGGATCCCTCCTTACATAGATAAAGAGCCTTCTCAATACAATGATTCAATACAATGTTTTATCTCAAACCATGAGTTTAGACAAAACCATCGTTGGAATACAACATGTAGTCATAAAACCATCAAATAAACCCTCCAAATGAGGGGTGCCATCCAAAATATGCTCAAATATGCCACATGTGTTTTCCAGGGTGATAGACAACAAGTGTGCCCTCTGTAAACAATACCAAAATCCTCCTAAAATGATGTATGGTCAACAAAATTCCCATGAATAATGGAATTCATGTAACCAACCCCATGAAGTGAGGGAGAAAGGATCTGCAATCACTACAAAGAGAACAACTTCTCGCAGAGGTTTTTATAGAACCTCCATGTAAAATTTATCGCTTAGATATTTATCACAGAGGTTGTTAGTAGAGGAGGGCGACTGAAGGCTTTTGTGGAGGCTTTTGGTTTGGTGTGCCTTTAAGGTATATACACATTGATGCATACATGAACAATAATGGATAGGTATTTCAATGTTCAAAAGCATCACCGTACTTTATAATAAAAACAAATGCACCAAATAAATCGCATCGGTTCCATTGAACATTACCTCGGTGTCGTCATGCGCAGTGAAGTAGGGAAAACAAATAAATAAATCTAAATAGATTTTCTTGCAAAATATGAAGCAATAATTGATGCTCAAATTTCTTCATAAGACACCATGTTTCCGGTGCTCTACATCAACTTCGATAGCTCCATTGACGGATTTCACACATTTCCAAAATTTTAAATTATCACGAATTTTCATTTCCTCTCAAATTTATTTCTTACCTTCCAATTTTCATTTTCATCCAATCAAAATTAGAATTTAGCTTGAAATTTGGCATTTTTTTCCGATGTTAAATTCACAATGAGAAGCACCACCAGTGTGTATTGTGTTAAATTCACTGTGATCAATATTTTCGGTGCAACTAATATATATGTACACATCGGTGTCATTCAATCAAGAGCACCACGATAAATTATAGAAAAACAAAAAAGTGCATCCTTCAAAATGCCTTGAAATTGGTGCACAATGGACTTCCATTCGCACCGGTACATTTCACTTCATTAACTGCACCACTATCTCAATGATTTATAAAATTGAAGGTAGTGTTGCATCCATTTTAACCAATCACAGTGGGTCGTACAAGAAACTCAACACATCGATGGGTCAGTGCTCAAACACAACACCATGCTTTACAATAAAAAATACACGCACCGAATAAATCTCATCGATGTTGATTAACATTATGCACTCGTGTTCTTCACTATCGTTAGGTGCACCTCCTCATGGTAAATAAAAAAATAATTACCAAACCAATTTTCATTGTTCTAGTGTATCTCGTTCTCCCAAACTCTCAATAAAGAAAAGGTGATCACCATTTCTTGATGTGCAGTTGTAACACCCTCGGTTCAAGTTATTCAACCAACAAAACCCTTTAGATACGAGGGCTTTCGACATCACCTGCATGCAAGTGAATTCTCATACAAATCATCTACTGGGGCTGCAGGAACCAAGTTTCTACCTATATGAGGGGATTTGAGGCTATCAAGATAACCATTAATACTTATTCACCATCTGCACATTACCCTTATTTAAAATCCTTTTATCACTCAAAAAAACCTATCCACAACTTCCATTGACTAAAAGTTCATTACTTTCTCCATAACAGTTGTGTGAAATTAACCCATGTAAGATTCATTCAGTACCCTAAACCCTAGTGTCCAGAAACAATATAACATAGATCGCGATATAACCAACCCACTTAATCATTCATTATTTGTGTGCATCAATCATATGTTAAATAGATCTATACTAATCATGCATAAACATAACATCCATGAATATTCACATAAAAAAACACATTAGACATGGGATTTTAACGTGGTTCACCCAATACATGGGACAGTTGATTGTCGTCTTATATTAGTCTTCATGCAATAATCACCTCATGCTTGCACTTACAAAAGATACAATATATTGTATTTTCCAAACCTCCCTAGCTGCTTTGTACTGCTAGCCTATCTCTCTAATATTTTTGATATGCTCGTGCCCCGGAAAAAACTTCCCCAAAACCTAGAGAATAAACTATCTTCATGATCTGAGTGTGAGGGTGTCTTTATCTCTTGAGAACACACGCTAAACAAAAAAATAATTAGAGAACGCAGACTACACAAAAACTTCCTCAATCGTATTATCTTTTTGAGATTCTCTGCACAATCAGAGATGCAATAGAACTTTCCCCAAGATTTGTTGACATACTAACTCTTACATAAAAATTAGGCATTGCCATTATTACTTATACCGGCATATGCTTTATTCCAAAAATATTGATTGACGTTGACCTAAACTAGACATCGTATTACTTCTTCCTCTCCTCTATCTTGTTGCGGATGACTTGAACTTGCTATGTGCCCTGTTAGGAAGGTTTCCATATTGTTTTATTTCTCCAACTCCTCCTGTATTATATCCAGAAGCATCCCTTCTTCCGCCACCAACGGAGGGAACTTTCATTGCACTGTCTCGACTTTCATCCACTTGTCCTCTCTGTGGTGTTTGGCATTGTTGACCGACCAAATAGGAACCATGATGTTTCTTGGCATGATCCGATGTTATTTGCAAGGAAGATACGAGTGAAGTGTGTAACTGTGATAAATTATGAATGCCACTATGGTAAGTTTTTTGTTTGTGAAGCTAATTTGATGATTTAGGCATATGAAAAATGAGAGGAAACTCTATGGGATCTTGGGACTGAAATCCAAGATAGACCTTGAAAGTTAAGAAGTATGTAGAAGCATGAGTGGCCTTTTTGTAAGGGTGGCACTTCTGTAAATATGGAATTAGGAGGTGGAATTCATTGGCGTAGTGTCGGTCAATAAATTTGGCAGAGGACAGGGTCTCAGAGTGGTAAGTCACTGGGTGACCTCCCTCTTTACGCGTCGCTCCTAGGAAAACTAAGAGGTAATGTGGGGTAAAGTATAATGATCTTTCATTCTTTGTTGGGTAAGAGAATGTGATGCGGTAACTAGAGGACATGTGATAGTGTCTTCTGGAACTGGGCGAGATCATGGAGTCTTGGGTGATGATGCGACATGCATGAGATCGATGGATGTAGCTTGGTCTTGAGAGGGTGGGGGCCTTGAGGGAGACTATGATGTTTTGGAAAATTCTCAGAGTAGAGGGATTATTGTGGGAGGTGTTAGATTAGTGAGGATCTCGGGGTGCACATGGTAGGTCAAACACAGAGAGACATTGGGGGTATTGATAACATGGTGCATGGCGGTGGTAGCGGTTCGCGGCTATGGTAAAGTGATGGACGATGAAGTAAGTACATAGGTACGTCCAACCTATTTAGGGTGGTATTGATGAGTCTTGGAATGATACATTGCTTGTCGATCTTGTTGGTAAGGAAGACTGAGAAGGAGGTCAACACAATCCAACGGTGACACATCGCATATCACTGTGTCATGAAAGAGACCAATGGCGAAGGTAAGGACGCAAAATCTAGAAATAGTAATGTGAGGACCATTATTCTAAACCCAACCAAGCTGATATGGATCGGGGTGTGGGGTGGTTTTAAGTTGCAGATGTTGGACAAATTGTTGTGATATCTGATTTCTTTCACTGTCATTTTTGAGGATGAGAGTGGCGAGTTCATATTTAATTTATAAGTTGTCAGTGTAGAGAGGAACATTATTGTGAGCAGGTTCTAGCATAGTCATGAGAATGAGGGATGGGTCTCCTTCGGTGGGGCTGGTGAGAGAGATGACTTCTCGTTGCTCGAGAAACTCAGTGGGTGTGGTCTCTGGAAACAAGGTCTAATGGGGGTGGCTATTTTTAATGGCTTGACAGTCAACAATGTTATGGGAGTTGGTCTTGTGAGAATTACACCAAACTTAATTTTTGGTCATTGAAAAGGAAGAAGGATAAAGTCGAGAATGAGAAGGAGGTGGGTGATCAGGATGGGTTCTATTTGGTAAATGGAAAATCTGAGGATCCATATTTCTTTCTACGACTAAGGCCTGTAAGAAAGCCTTGTCCGAAGAAGGACTGTAAACAATATCCACCTCCCTTCAGAGAGGTAACACTAAACGAGAGTTGAAATTGATAATTAAAACCTTGTATGGTTCGTTGATATGGATTTGGATGCACAACTTGGAGAAGACATTGATATAGCCTTGAACCTATTCATTGGAAAGCTCATGGGGTTGTAACCGCTTTGCGAGTAAGTTATGAAGGTAGTCTGGAGGGTAGAAGCATTCTCTAAATTCCTTAAAGAACTTATCCCATGAAGTAATGTGGCCATTTTTTGAGGACGATCTAGTACCGATATTGACGATCATATATGCATTATCCAAGTGTGTGTCCCACACGGTTTGGGCGACTCCTTCGAGTTGAAGACTGGCTATTTGCAATTTGTTGGCCTCCTCCATTTGAGGTGAGGTATTGAAATAAGTGGAGAGGATACAGAGCCAGGTATTGGTCGACGAACATGGGTAATTGAGGACGGGTGTCCAGCTGCATGGTCGTTGGAGGTCTTCGATGTTGAATTCAAATAATTTCTTGTAGATCCAGCACCAAATCTACCACTGGGCTTGATGTGTCTAAGATGGATTCCTCACTGTAGGTTTCTCGTTGAGGCATCATGGTTGGAAGCCTAGAATAGACCTTGAAGAGGGTGTCAAAGAATCCTAATAATGGTGAAATGCACGCTCTAAGAAGAAGCATGAGACTAAGTATGAAAACCAATTGATATGGCTTGAGGGCCAATGTTGGGCAATTTGTTTGCTAGTGAGCAACATGTGCTAGAGTGAAAAAGAGAGGAAACGCATATCTTGTTCTCTTTTCTTAGTGGGGGAAGATGTTGGGTGAATACACCATGAGCAAGCCGTAAAACAATGTGTTCTGGAGTGGTGAAGATAGAAAACGAGAGACATCCACACGCTCTTAAGCAGAGAAGAACAAAAAATGTTTTTTTCTATGTGCTCTTTGTTCCTTCCATGGTCTAGCTCATTTTGGTTTGGAGATCCACATGTTTTCAGCTCCTTGACTGAAGAACAAAATGCTGAGTCTTGAAATAGAGATGCACACTAGTACCTTTGGTGTGAAATCTCTCTTTTTTCCCTCCTAAACAACAACACTCTGCGAGAAGGTGTTCTCTTTGTAGTGATTGCAAATGCTTTCTCCCTCACTTCATGGGGTTGGTTACATGAATTCCACTATTCTTGGGAATTTTGTTGACCATACATCATTTTTAGGAGGATTTTGGTGAGGTATTGAAATAAGTGGAGAGGATACAGATCCAGAAATCCACAGTCTCGGCATTCATTTGGTCGACGAACTTGGGTAATTGAGGACGGGTGTCCAGCTGCATGGTCGTTGGAGGTCTTCGATGTTGAATTCAAATCAGTTCTTGTAGATCCAACACCAAATATACCACTGGGCTTGATGTGTCTAAGATGGATTCCTCACTGTAGGTTTCTCGTTGAGGCGTCATGGTTGACAGCCTAGAATAGACCCTGAAGAGGGTGCCAAAGAATCCTGATAATGGTGAAATGCACGCTCTAAGCAGAAGCATGAGACTAAGTATGAAAACCAATTGATCTGGCTTGAGGGCGAATGTTGGGCAATTTGTTTGGTAGTCAACAACATGTGCTAGAGTGAAAAAGAGAGGAAACTCGTACGTTGTTCTCTTTTCTCAGTGGGGGCTGATGTTGGTTGAATACACCACGAGCAACTTGCTAAAAATTGCGTTCTAGAGTGGTCAAGACAGAAAATGAGAGACATCCACGCACTCTTAAGAAGAGAAGAACAAAAAATGATTTTTGTGGTGTGCTCTTTGTTCCTTGGTCGTGGTCGTTTTGGTTTGGAGATCCACATGTTGGCAGCCCCTTGACTGAAGAACAAAATGCTCAGACTCGAAATAGAGATGCACACTAGTATGTTTGGTGTGCAATCTCTCTTTTCTCCCTCCTAAACAACAACACTTTGCGAGAAGGTGTTCTCTTTGTAGTGATTGCAGATCTTTTCTCCCTCACTTCATGGGGTTGGTTACATGAATTCCATTATTGTTGGGAATTTTGTTGACCATACATCATTTTTAGGAGGATTTTGGTGAGGTATTGAAATAAGTGGAGAGGATACAGAGCCAGGAATCCACAGTCTCGACATTCATTTGGTCGACAAACTTGGGTAATTGAGGACGGGTGTCCAGTTGCATGGTCGTTGGAGGTCTTCGATGTTGAATTCAAATTAGTTCTTGTAGATCCAACACCAAATCTACCACTGAGCTTGATGTGTCTAAGATGGATTCTCCACTGCAGGTTTCTCGTTGAGGCATCATGGTTGGCAGCCTAGAATAGACCTTGAAGAGGGTGTCAAAGAATCCTGATACTGGTGAAATGCATGCTCTAAGCAGAAGCATGAGGCGAAGTATGAAAACCAATTGATCTGGCTTGAGGGCGAATGTTGGGCAATTTGTTTGCTAGTCAACAACATGTGCTAGAGTGAAAAAGAGAGGAAACACGTACGTTGTTTTCTCTTATGAGTGGGGGGGGGGATGTTGGGTGAATACACCACGAGCAAGTTGCAAAACAATGCGTTTTGGAGTGGTCAAGAATGAAAACGAGAAACATCGACGCGCTCTTAAGAAGAGAAGAACAAAAAATGATTTTTGTGTTGTGCTCTTTGTTCCTTCCTTGGTTGTGGTCGTTTTGGTTTGGTGATCCACATGATGGAAGCCCCTTGACTGAAGAAAAAAATGCTCAGTCTTGAAACAGAGATGCACACTAGTAACTTTGGTGTGCAATCTCTCTTTTCTCCCTCCTAAATAGCAACATGAAATCGGCCCTCACGTTTGTTTTCTCAACGTAAAATTTTTTGGGGTGGATGAAGTTTTTGGTCCCACTGGAAGAACACACTCTGATACCAATTGATATGAGTGTGAGCGAGTCTTTATCTCTTGAGAACACAAGCTACACAAAAACATAATTAGAGAACGTAAGCTACACAAAAACTTCCTCAATTGTATTATCTCTTTTAGTGTATTCTTAAACAAATAATGCCAATCTTAAAAAACTAAAGATGTTGCTTTTCCTTATTAAATTCTCTCCGGAATCAAATATGCAAGACAAATTTCCCCATGATTTATTGACCTAAGTACTCTTACATAAAAATTAGACATTGTCATTATTACTTATACGGGAAATATAATTTATTACAAAAAGACTCATTGACGCTGACCTAAACTAGACATAGTATTACTTCTGCTTCTCCTCTATCTTGTTGTAGATGACTTGAACTTGCTATGTGCCCTATTAAGAAGGTTGCCATCCTATCTTATTGGTCCACTTCATCACTCATGAGAAAACCAATCTATTATTCTTAGCATCAACCTAATTTCTTCCTTTCAGTAGCCCAATATTCCCCAACCCTTTACATATTTATACATAGA
The DNA here is from genome assembly GCA_010110895.2 of Picea sitchensis. Lineage (NCBI taxonomy): Eukaryota > Viridiplantae > Streptophyta > Pinopsida > Pinales > Pinaceae > Picea > Picea sitchensis. The sequence goes on along the minus strand of SNQJ01S0023194.1, from coordinate 99,461 downwards.
ATTAGGGATAAAACCCCTAATAACTACTTATCGCCAAAGTTCTAATGGGTCATAAGCACCTTTCCCTCTTTTGCACTAATATGCTACTTTTCTTTCTCTTACAAGTGTTGGTTTTCTTGCGTTGTGTTGTGCTTTTGTGCTTCAAAATCCACCCTTTTGGTGCACTCCCTTTTAACCTTTCATCTCCTATGGCACAACTCCCAAAACATATTTATTCTCATTTATCCAATCATACATACTAATTTTGGAAACAAATAAATAGTAAATTAATTATGTAACGTTAGAAAATCCTTATTAAATGTTAATTTAATTTAAATAATAAATTTGTTAAGTAAAAATAAGAAAGTAAATGCATATTTATATTTGAAAGGGGTTTAACCATGAATATCCAAAAATAATTAATTTATGAACCTGTCATGAATGGGATGGACTAAAATATGAATTTATCCTGATGTTCAATCAAATTTCAACTACATGGGATTCTTTTCCTTCATGGAACATATCTTAATATATTAAAATTTTGCTTATCCCTTTCTACGTATTCCCGTGTAATCAATTTTTCAATGCTATTTTTTAATACTTCTACATCTATCTTGAACGTCCTCCCTCCATGATGCTCGATGCAGTCATTTGTTAGTTGTTCATGATCTAAATATTTTTTTCTTTTCATGATGCGGATTATTAAGGCATTCATTTTTTGCTCTCTATCCATATCAACGTTCTCAATAGCCTTTTTCTTCTCGTTTTCTGACGGAAGTAGAATCTTAATCTTCCTTCTTTTGTTTGTAATACTGTAATTGATTTGAAAACTATCGCATGCATATATTTCTTTGGTCTCCGGATCCTTGAGCAAAATTTTATACTTCCCAAATACAATTGAATGTAACAGTCTAATAAGATCTGCATCTCTCAAATTCAACTGAGATTTGATGTCTAAATAACTCAACTTTTGAGAGCTATTAAACAATAACAATAAAATTGAACTATTAAACAATAACAATAAAATTGCATAGTACGATGTTACTATCAATTCTATTGGCTCATCATGAAATTTGCCCATGACATTACAGGTTCCCGTGGAATATAGCCACGTAAGCTCTCGATGTTTAGTATGTGTAGAATAAAACTCTTTGAATAAGTTCACACATTTAATCATCTCCAAAGGCAAACTAGGCTCAGAAGATTTCAAAGTTGGCCAAAATGCGAAATTCATTACCCTATCATCGAACTTTATTCCACGATGGATATTTGGATTACTAGTCAGGTATGCCTCGAAGCTAGTCTCGTTCGCCTGTGCTTGTAACATATCTCTAACCATACTCCCCATCTTTGATGTGAATTGATAACCAAATTGTTGCTTCAGTTTTGACAACATGCTCAGCTCATGAATATCATCTGTACTTTTTCTATCATACAGTAGTCGAGCGGCTAACTTTCTCCTATAGAATTCGGCAAACAGATCTCTATCGCTCACATATTCCAGAAATTTGGTGACATTTGCAAGAATACCCTCAATCTCATCGTATCTTAATTTTTCCCACCAGCTACCTTTTTTCAGTACAATATCACAAAGGGTGGCCATGAATTCTTCACTTGTGCTTCCTGCAACTTTTTTATTACAGAATTCCTCAAATGCTTCCTTTAAAGCCCTATAGAAAGGAGCATCGCGATGAAAGGAGTAGATAATGTAATCCACATACTTATCATACAATTCCAGAACTGTAT
>SNQJ01S0023194.1:83157-97726 GCA_010110895.2 Picea sitchensis | reverse complement strand
ACAAAAGAAATATATGCATGCGATAGTTTTCAAATCAATTACAGTTTTACAAACAGAAGAAGGAAGATTAAGATTCTACTTCCGTCAGAAAACGAGAAGAAAAAGGTCATTGAGAACGTTGATATGGATAGAGAGCAAAAAAAATGAATGCCTTAATAATAAGCATCATGAAGAGAAAAAAATATTTAGATCATGAACAACTAATAAATGACTACATCGAGCATCATGCAGGGAGGACGTTCAAGATAGATGTAGAAGTATTAAAAAATAGCATTGAAAAATTGATTACACGGGAATACTTAAAAAGGGATAAGCAAAATTTTAATATATTAAGATATGTTCCATGAAGGAAAAGATTCCCATGGAGTTAAAATTTGATTACACATGAGGATAAATTCATTTTTTAATCCATCCCATTCATGAGAGGTTCATAAATTAATTATTTTTGGATATTCATGGTTAAACCCCTTTCAAATATAAAATTGCATTTTTTTTGGTATTACATTATGTGTTTATTCTTATTTTTACTTAACAAATTTATTATTTAAATTAAATTAACGTTTAATAAGGATTTTCTAGCGTTACATAATTAATTTACTATTTATTGTTTCCAAAATTCGTATGTATGATTGGATAAATGAGAATAAATATGTTTTGGGAGTTGTGTCATAGGAGATGAAAGGTTAAAAGGGAGTGTGCCACAAGGGTGGATTTTGAAGCACAAAGCACAACACAACCCAAGAAAACCAACAGTTGTAAGAGAAAGAAAAGTAGCATATTAGTGCAAAAGAGGGAAACTGTGTTTATGACCCATTAGAACTTTGGCGATAAGTAGTTATTAGCGGTTTTATCCCTAATTCTATGTATAAATATGTAAAGGGTTGGGGAATATTGGGCTAATGAAAGGAAGAAATTAGGTTGATGCTAAGAATAATAGATTGGTTTTCTCATGAGTGATGAAGTGGAAAAATAAGATAGGATGGCAACCTTCCTAATAGGGCACATAGAAAGTTCGAGTCATCCGCAACAAGATAGAGGAGAAGTAGAAGTAATACTATGTCTAGTTTAGGTGAGCACCAGTGAGTCTTTTTGTAATAAATTATATTTCCCGTATAAGTAATAATGGCAATGCCTAATTTTTATGTAAGAGTACTTAGGTCAATAAATCATGTCTAAAGTTCTCTTGCGTATTTGATTGCGGAGAGAATCTTATAAGGAAAAGAAACATCTTTCGTTTTTGAAGATTGGCATTATTTGTTTAAGAATACACTAAAAGAGATAATACAATTGAGGAAGTTTTTGTGTAGCCTACGTTCTCTAATTCTGTTTTTGTGTAGCCTGTGTTCTCAAGAGATAAAGACTCCCTCACTCTCATATCCATTGGTATCAGAGTGTGTTCTGTCAGTGGGACCAAAAACTTCATCCACCCCAAATTTTTTTAAGTTGAGAAAACAAACGTGAGGGCCAATCTTGTGTGGTTATTTAGGAGGGAGAAAAGAGAGATTGCACACCAAAGGTACTAGTGTGCATCTTTGTTTTGAGACTGAGCATTTTGTTCTTCAGTCAAGGGGCTGCCAACATGTGGATCTCCAAACCGAAATGACCACGACCAAGGAAGGAACAAAGAGCACACCACAAAAATTATTTTTTATTCTTCTCTGCTTAAGAGCGCATGGATGTCTCTCGTTTTCATTCTTGACCACTCCAGAACGCATTGTTTTGCAACTTGCTCATGGTGTATTCACCCAACATCTTCCCCCACTGAGAAGAGAGAACAACGTACGCGTTTCCTCTCTTTTTCACTCTAGCACATGTTGCTGACTAGAAAACAAATTGCCCAACATTCGCCCTCAAGCCAGATCAATTGGTTTTCATACTTAGCCTCATGCTTCTTCTTAAAGCGTGCATTTCACCATTATCACGATTCTTCGACACCCTCTTCAGGGTCTGTTCTAGGTTGCCAACCATGACACCTCAACGAGAAACCTCCAGTGAAGAATCCATCTTAGGCACATCAAGCCAGGTGGCAGATTTGGTGCTGGATCTACAAGAACTGATTTGAATTCAACATCGAACACCTCCAACGACCATGCAGGAGGACACCCCTCCTCAATTACCCAATTTTGTCGACCAAATGAATGTTGAGACTATGGATTCTTGGCTCTGTATCCTCTCCACTTATTTCAATACCTCACCAAAGTCCTCCTAAAAATGATGTATGGTCAAAAAAATTCCCAAGAATAATGGAATTCATGTAACCAACCCCATGAAGAGAGGGATAAAGGATCTGCAATCACTACAAAGAGAACACCTTCTCACAGAGTGTTGTTGTTTAGGAGAGAGAAAAGAGAGATTGCACACCAAAGGTACTAGTGTCCATCTCTGTTTCGAGACTGAGCATTTTGTTCTTCAGTCAAGGGGCTACCAACATGTGGATCTCCAAACCAAAATGACCACGACCAAGGAAGGAACAAAGAGCACACCACAAAAATCATTTTTTGTTCTTCTCTGCTTAAGAGCACGTGGATGTCTCTCATTTTCTGTCTTGACCACTCCAGAATGCATTGTTTTGCGAGTTGCTCGTGGTGTATTCAACAAACATCCACCCCCACTGAGAAAAGAGAACAACGTACACGTTTCCTCTCTTTTTGACTCTAGCACATGTTGCTGACTAGAAAACAAATTGCCCAACATTCGCCCTCAAGCCAGATCAATTGGTTTTCATACTTAGTCTCATGCTTATGCTTAGATCATGCATTTCACCATTATCAGTATTCTTTGACACCCTCTTCAGGGTCCATTCTAGGTTGTCAACCATGACACCTCAATGAGAAACCTCCAGTGAGGAATCCATCTTAGACACATCAAGCCCAGTGGCATATTTGGTGCTGGATCTACAAGAATTGATTTGAATTCAACATCGAAGACCTCCAACGACCATGCAGCTGGACATCCGTCCTCAATTACCTAAGTTCGTCGACCAAATGAATGTCGAGACTGTGGATTCCTGGCTCTGTATCCTCTCCACTTATTTCAATACCTCACTAAAATCCTCCTAAAAGTGATGTATGGTCAACAAAATTACCAAGAATAATGGAATTCATGTAACCAACCCCATGAAGTGAGGGAGAAATGATTTGTAATCACTAAAAAGAGAACACCTTCTGGTAGAGTGATGATGTTTAGGAGGGAGAAAAGAGAGATTTCACACCAAACGTACTAGTGTGCATCATTGTTTTGAGACTAAGCATTTTGTTCTTCAGTCAAGGGGCTTCCAACATGTGGATCTCCAAACCAAAATGACCACGACCAAGGAAGGAACAAAGAACACACCACAAAAATAATTTTTTGTGCTTCTCTGCTTAAGAGCGTGTGGATGTCTCTCGTTTTCTGTCTTCACCACTCCAGAACGCATTGTTTTGCAACTTTCTCATGGTGTATTCACCCAACATCCACCCCCACTAAGAAAGGAGAACAACGTACATGTTTCCTCTCCTTTTCACTCTAGCGCATGTTGCTGACTAGCAAACAAATTGAACAACATTTGCCCTCAAGCTAGATCAATTGGTTTTCATACTTAGTCTCATGCTTCTTCTTAGAGTGTGCATTTCACCATTATCAAGATTCTTTGACACCCTCTTCAGGGTCTATTCTAGGCTGCCAACCATGAAACCTCAACGAGAAACCTGCAGTGAGGAATCCATCTTAGACACATCAAGCCCGGTGGCAGATTTGGTGTTGGATCTACAAGAACTGATTTGATTTCAACATCGAAGACCTCCAACGACCATGCAACTGGACACCCATCCTCAATTACCCAAGTTTGTTGACCAAATGAATGCCGAGACTGTGGATTCCTAGCTCTATATCCTCTCCACTTATTTCAATACCTCACCTCAAATGGAGGAGGCCAACAAATTGCAGATAGCTAGTCTTCAACTCGAAGGATTCGCCCAAACTTGGTGGGACAACACTTGGATAGTGCATAATTGATCGTCAAGATCGGTACTCGATCGTCCTCAAAAAATGGCCACATTAATTCATGGGATATGTTCTTTCAGGCATTGAGAGAATGCTTCTACCCTGCAGGCTACCTTCATAACTTAATCGCAAAGTGGTTACAACCCCATGAGCTTTCCAATGAATAGGTTCAAGGCTACATCGATGTCTTCTGCAAGTTGCGCATCCAAATCCATATAAACGAACCATACAAGGTTTTAATTATCAAGTTCAACTCTGGTTTAGTGTTACCTCTCCAAAGGGAGGTGGATATTTTTGACAGTCCTTCTCCGGACAAGGCTTTCTTACAGGCCATAGTCGTAGAAAGAAAGATGGATCCTCAGATTTTCCATCTGCCAAATAGAACCCATACTGATCACCCACCTCCTTCTCATTCTCAACCTTATCCTTCTTCCTTGTCAATGACCAAAAATGAAGTTTGGTGTAATTCTCACAAGACCAACTCCCATAACCTTGTTTACTGTCAAGACATTAAAAATAGCCACCCCCATTAGACCTTGTTTGCAGAGACCACACCCACTGAGTTTCTCGAGCAACGAGAAGTCATCTCTCTCACCAACCCCATTGAAGGAGACCCATCCCTCATTCTCATGACTATGCTAGAACCCGCTCAAAATAATGTTCCTCTCTACACTGACAACTTCTAAATTAAATATGAACTCGCCACTCTCATCGTCGAAAATGATAGTGAAAGAAATCAAATATCACAACAATTTGTCCAACATTTGCAACTTCAAACCTCCCCACACCCCAATCCATATCAGCTTGGTTGGGTCCAGAATAATGGTCCTCACATTACTATTTCTATATTTTGCGTTGTTACCTTCGCCATTGGTCTCTTTAGTGACACGGTGATATGCGATGTGTCACCGTTAGATTGTGCTGACCTCCTTCTCGATCTTTCTTAGCAACAAGACCGACAAGCAATGTATCACGCCAAGACTCATCAATACCAACTTAAATAGGTTCGACGTACCTATGTACTTACTTCATCCTCCATCACTTTACCACAGCTGTGAACCGCTACCACCACCATGCACCATGTTATCAATACCCCCAATGTCTCTCTGTCTTTGACCTACCATGTGCACCCCGAGATCCTCACTAATCTAACACCTCCCACAATAATCCCTCTACTCTGAGAATTTTCCAAAACGTCATAGTCTCCCTCAAGGTCCCCACCCTTTCAAGACCAAGCTACATCCATCGATCTCATGCACGTCGCATCATCACCCAAGACTCCATGATCTCGTCCAGTTCCAGAAGACACTATCACATGTCCTCTAGTTACCGCATCCCATTCTCTTACCCAACAAACAATGAAAGATCATTATACTTTACCCCACATTACCTCTTAGTTTTACTAGGAGCGATGCATAAAGAGGGAGGTCACTTGGTGACTTACCACTCTGAGACCCTATCCTTTGGCAAATTTATTGACCAACACTACGCCAAATAATTCCACCTCCTAATTCCATATTTACAGACGTGTCACCCTTACAAAAAGACCACTCATGCTTCCACATACTTCTTACCTTTCGAGGTCTATATTGGATTTCAGTACCAAGATCCCATAGAGATTCCTCTCATTTTTCATATGCCTCAATCATCAAATAAGCTTCGCAAACAAAAAACCTACCATAGTGGCATTCATAATTTATCACAGATACACACTTCACTCATATCTTCCTTGCAAATAACATTGTATCATGCGAAGAAACATCATGGTTCCTACCTGGTCGGTCAACAATGCCAAACGCCACAGAGAGGACAAGTGGATGAAAGTCGAGACACTCCAATGAAAGTTCCCTCCGTTGGTGGCGGAATAAGGGATGCTTCTGGATATAAACAAGGAGGAGTTGGAGAAATAAGACAATATGGAAACCTTCCTAACAGGGCACATAGCAAGTTCGAGTCATCCGCAACAAGATAGAGGAGAAGAAGAAGTAATACTATGTCTAGTTTAGGTCAGCGTCAATCAATATTTTTGGAATAAAGCATATGTCGGTATAAGTAATAATGGAAATGCCTAATTTTTATGTAAGAGTCAGTATGTCAATAAATCCTGTAGAAATTTCTATTGTGTATCTGATTGCATAGAGAATCTCAAAGAGATAATACGATTGAGGAAGTTTTTGTGTAGCCTGCATTCTCTAATTATTTTTTTGTGTAGTGTGTGTTCTCAAGAGATAAAGACACCCTCACACTCAGATCATGAAGATATTTTATTCTCCAGGTTTTGGGGAAGCTATTTCAGGGACACAAGCATATGTGAGATATTAGAGAGATAGGCTAGCACTACAAAGCAACTAGGCAGGTTTGGAAAATACAATATGTTGTATCTTTTGTAGGTGCAAGCCTGAGGTGATTATTGCATGAAGACTAATATAAGACGACAATCCACTGGCCCAGGGATTGGGTGGACCACGTTAAAATCCCATGTCTAATGTTTTTTTTTATGTGATTATTCGTGGATGTTATGTTTATGCATGATTAGTATAGATCTATTTAACATATGATTGATACACACAAATCATGAATGATTAAGTGGGTTGGTTATATCGCGATCTATGTTATGTTGTTTCTACACACTAGGGTTTCGGGTACTGAATGTATCTTACATGGGTTAATTTCGCACAACTGTTATGGTGAAAGTAATGAACTTTTAGTCAATGGAAGTTGTGGATAGGGTTTTTTGACTGATAAAAGGATTTTAAATAAGGATAATGTGCAGATGGTGAATATGTATTAATGGTTATCTTGATAGCCTCAAATCCCCTCATATAGGTAGAAACTTGGTTCCTGCAGCCCAAGTAGATGCTTTGGGTGAGAATTCACTTGCATGCAGGTGATGTCGAAAGCTTTCGTATCTAAAGGGTTTTGTTGGTTGAATAACTTGAACCAAGGGTCTTACAACTGCACATCAACAAATGGTGATCACCTTTTCTTTATTGGGAGTTTGGGAGAATGTGATGCACTCGAAAAATGAAAATTGGTTTGGTAATTATTTTTTTATTTACCCTAAGGAGGTGCACCTAATGATAGTGAACAACACAAGTGCATAATGTTAATCAACATTGATGAGATTTATTGGGTGCGTGTATTTTTTATTATAAAGCATCGTGTTGTGTTTGAGCACTGACCCATCGGTGTGTTGAGTTTCATGTACGAACCACTATGATTGGTTAAAATGGATGAAACACTACCTTCAATTTTATATATCATTGAGATAGTGGTGCAGTTAATCAAGTGAAATGTATCGGTGCGAGTGGAAGTCCATTGTGCACCAATTTCAAGGCATTTTGAAGGATGCAATATTTTGTTTTTCTATAATTTATCATGGTTCTCTTGATTGAATGACACCAGTGTGTACAAATATATGAGTTGCACTGAAAATATTGATCACAGTGAATTTAACACAATACACACTGGTGGTGCTTCTCATTGTGTATTTAACATCGGAAAATAATGCCAAATTTCAAGCTAAATTCAAATTTTGATTGGATGAAAATGAAAATTGGAAGGTAAGAAATAAATTCCCTGTCCTCTCTTCTGCTCCGAGGATGCATGGTTAAACCATTGAGAGGAAATGAAAGTTCGTGATAATTTAAAAATATGGAGATGTGTGAAATCCACCAATGGAGCTATCGAAGTTGATGTAGAGCACCGGAAACATGGTGTCTTATGAAGAAATTTGAGCATCAATTATTGCTTCATATTTTGCAAGAAAATCTATTTAGATTTTTTTATTTATTTGCCCTACTGCACTGCGCATGACGACACCGAGGTAATGTTCAATGGAACCGATGCGATTTATTTGGTGCATGTTTTTTTATTATAAAGTATGGTGGTGATTTTGAACATTGAAATACCTATGCATTATTGTTCATGTATGCATCAATGTGTATATACCTTAAAGGCAGACCAAACCAAAATCCTCCACAAAAACCTTCAGTATCCCTCCTCTACTAACAACCTCCATGATAAATATATAAGCGATAAATTTTACATGGAGGTTCTATAAAAACCTCTGCGAGAAGGTGTTCTCTTTATAGTGATTGCAGATCCTTTCTCCCTCACTTCATGGGGTTGGTTACATGAATTCCATTATTCTTGGGAATTTTGTTGACCATACATCATTTTTAGGAGTATTTTGGTATTGTTTACAGAGGGCACACTTGTTCTCTATCACCTTGGAAAACACTTGTGGCATATTTGAGCATATTTTGGATAGCACCCCTGATTTGGAGGGTTTATTTGATGGTTTTATGACTACATGTTGTATTCCAACGATGGTTTTTTCTAAACTCATGGTTTGAGATAGAACATTGTATTGAGAAGGCTCTTTATCTATGTAAGGAGGGATCCTCCTCATTGTTCATTTAGAGTTGGAGAATAAAGAAATCACTTGGCCTATTTTTTTTATTTGTGTTATTTGTTCATCTTGGTATCTTTCTTGAGGATTTACCTATTGCTATTTAGCAAGATTATTTTATGCAATAGGTGAAGTTGGATGCAAGAGCTAGCAATAAGCTACAAGATGATAAAATTGTTACGATTAGAAGATCTTCATGAGGTAAAACAACTATTTTCCTTCATAGTCTTTAGCCATTTATTTTTAGATTTGTCGTATTGAGTTTGCAGATCTTCATTTGATTTCTTTATCTTACACGAGTAAAGAAATAGAGGCTACTTCTTGTTACTTGGAGGATATATTATACACTCCTCTCTCCACTAATATCTCAAAGCATCCAAGTATCTCTTCGGTTAATTTCTTGGGTAGACTTTAGGGTTTCCTATAATCCCCAAACTTAACACAAGGATCGATCCTCAAGAAGTGCTAGGTTGAGCCCATATACCGTAAGAGGTTAGGCACTCACATTTTCTCCTTATTCTCTCTTATACACATTAAAAATTCATCTTTTTCTTTACTTTCTAATTTTAAATAAATTTAAGTTTTAAATATATCATATCCTTAGATCGAGAGTGTTTCTTTCAAATCTTGAACCGAATGTTAGATCTAGATTGTGTTAGATATATTGTTTAATGAACATATCAAATGCCATAGTGCATGATTTTGTTAAAGATCAAGTGGATATATATGTTCCTTGTGGTTTATGTTAAATTCAAAATATTTATGTTCATATTTAATGAACATATCAAATGCCATAGTGCATGATTTTGTTAAATATCAAGTGGATATATATGTTCCTTGTGGTTTATGTTAAATTCAAAATATTTATGTTCATATTAGTTCAAATTTCCACCTGAAAAGTAGCTGATTTTTTTAAAGATAAAGTGGATATATATGTTCCTTGGGGTTTATATTAAATTCAAAATATTTATGTTCATATTGGTTCAAATTTCCACCTAAAAAGTAATTGACACAAGTAACTCTAATCTAATGTTTGAGTAAACCATTTTGCGGTTATATTTCCAGGTTTTATTTTCTGAATAAGGGTTTTAGGTACCTAATCATTTGGCAACAACTCACTAATCTAAGCAACGTTTTGTACAACCTACCTGAAGGAAATCAATGAAGAATTTTTCAATACAACCTACCTGATTAACCAAATGACTGTTGTCCAAGTTGTTGTTACAATTTGTCTCATGCTTTAGAATCGGTCATTTCATACGAGTTAACTTATTTGGTACAAATGATTTAAATAGATAGATCTTCACTAATTAAGTTGATTCCACGTTTCCTAAATTTTTGCTATAAATCTTTAACTACTGAAAGGATTAGATCCAGGTTTTTATCTTGGTTTAACATAGTCTAACATGTTTCACCTTATAACGTTTTGTTTCCTATCTAATATAACCACCATAAACAACTAAATTCACATCAATAAATATTGAACAAATAGTAGTATAGTGCCAATGCCTCTATATTTAGAAGAACCCTTGTTTTATCATTAATTAAAGGGCTTCATTATTCTAATGGTTTTAGACAAATGATTGTGCGATCCAGCAAGAGGATATCAGGAGCCACATGATATCTATGTTTATTGATATAAATTCGACATAGCAATTTTGGTTGTCCCTAGGTACTAGGGTCTAAAAGCTTTCATTAAAACAAATCAATATTTCTTGCACTTTGATGTATATTTAGTGATGCATATTGTCTTTTCCATGATTAACATTTTAAGCATTTTCATATTTAAGTTGCTTCAGTGTCATTCAAGTTTATGTTTTCAAAGAGTTGTGATACACAACATAAACTTTCAAACACTTCTATATTTTTTTGTGTGTCTTATGCCTTGAAATGCAATAATGCTTCCTTCCTAATAAATAACACCTAAAGTAGCAAACCTAAACTACAATAAATTCATTTGTCGACATGGTGAAACACTCTCAGACTTGGAATTTCTGAGCTAGGTAAGAATATAGTACACTCAAAGCACACAAATGAAAAGAGAAAACTACTATGATACAAACATGATTTGTAAACCTGATTTGTAAACCTCCTTGGATATTCAAATGGTTAGGTTTCTAGAATAGATCTTAAACTACTACTACTTCAATGAGCTTATGCTTAAGTGTACGGATATGCATTTTGTGTTTTCATTGTTTTAATAGAAAGATAAAACAGTGAAATACAACATATATGAATTGTCACATGATACGAATGGTTTCTAAATTTTTCACGACAAACGGTGAATCTATAAAATATGATGGTTGCTTTGCACTGTTAATTAATTATTTACAACACTATGTATGTTATTGGGATATAAGAATTTATTTTGTGAGAAGTTGATCTATTGTTCATCATTGAATGAAAGTACCGTTTGAGCATCTTCAGAACATGACTTATGGATATCAATTGACATAATTCATTGTGGGAATAAGCATCAGCTTCGAGTAACTCTCTATTTGATGTAAAAGGAAAATTATGCATTGTTTGAACAAGAATATTGATGAATGGTTCACACTATAATAAAGCATTATTGGATGGTATTACTACTAACATTGTTTAAATCACTTGGGATTATAGTTTATGTTTTGTCATTTTAATCCGGCCATTTTGTCTTAAACATGAATAGTGGTTTCATTTAGTCCGCACCTATTATGAGCAATTTATGATTGGTAACAACAAATTCATGTAGTGAACTATTTTGTGGCTTGTTAATTCACTACCACTCTTTGCTCCCCACAACTTCACGAGCTCATGTTATGAAATTATTTATGATGCATGAATAATATCCCATTACTCTTCATGCATGCATGATATGTTATGTGAAAGAAAGGTGTGGTTGATTCTCTATGATAAATGTGCGGTGTATGTTTAACATTTGTGGTACATGTTGCACAATGTGGTCTATGTGGAAAAATTATTTAATATTATTTCGTACATGTTTCATAAGTATTACAATGTTTGTGTATGTGGTGCTTATCGCAAAATTATGAGTTGTGTTGTTGTGTACCCTACAAAGCTAATATAATTATGTGATATTATATGATATTATTAACACTAATGTATGTTGAGTTTCATATAGGCTACTTAGGTAATATTGAGTCCCACACTAACAATGCCAATTGTTGGGAGTCACCTAACTTTACAAATAACATTTTATGGAAACAATGCACACCAATAATAAATGGTTTTGATCTGAAATTGCTCTAATAGGGTATATGTGATCCAACATTAACCACCTTTCCTTGATATGTGTAATAATGGTAAGTTTGGGTTTATTTTACCTAGAAATACATAAGCTAGGAATTTTAAAGAATAGGGATGACATTATATACTTACTAAACCACCTTTGAGCCTTCGGTGCTTGTCATAATAATTTTTTAATCTTGATTTCATAGCATGAGAGTTATTGGATTAGTTATGACCTAGGTATGCCACTTGTTGTATGAGGTTTAGTGTCACCCTTATCACTTGTAAGAATTGTGTGATGACACTGGTTCAATTATGTGACAACCTTGCAACACTTTTAATGGGAGACTAGATGTAGCATTTCAAACTTGTAAAAGAATGCAAGGACACTTGTTATGTGATAGACATCTTACAATGGATGAGATACTTGTAAAACATAAAGAAACACTTTTTAAACGATGAAGAAAAGAAATAAGAAGAAAACACGTGTACAAATAGATATATGAAAATTATTTATCATGCTTAATAGAAACAACACTTGCAAATACTAAAGGGGTTCTTGAAGAGCATTAAAATACAATGGAAACATGGAACTCCTTCCCTAAATCTATACAAACACACTCTTACATAGAAAAGGAAGAGAGCACCAAGATGTTGGCAAAATCTAGCTAAGGTATTGGTGATTATGTAATTATGTCTTTATGTCTTTTTGTTAAATAGGAATTTGGGGTTTGATAGAAATCTAGGATGGGTGAATGATTGGTTAGTGAGGCTTTTGTTGAGACTTAGAACCCATACATGGGGTACCTTAAAACTTGAGTTATGATGTTCAAGAAAAAATCATAGTGTTGCATACATTTCACCACAAAGGAATTGGATTCCAAGGAACATTAGGCCAAACCCACTCTCATCATATTTTAGATACAAGGTTTGATGTTTCATGACCTTGTTTTTAGTGTTTATTAATGTTAAATGAAAATTGGTTCAATAATTTTTTTAACTTTTTAATTCTCTCGGTTGATGCATACTTGTTTGATGGATACCAAGTAGGAAAAATAGTTAAGTTATCAAAATAAATAAAAATAGGAAAAGTAGTTAAGTTATCAAAATGAATAAAGATAGCAAGTTAGTATTCGTTATCATACAAGGAGAATCATAAGTGACATATGGTATCAAAACACTTAGTGTAGAAATTTGTGTAACCTTTAGGATAAGTTTTTAAAATGTTGCAAGAAAAAATTGAGTAGAATGAGAAGGGTAAACATGTTGAACAAACACACAATCTATATTATATAAAGAAAATTCTCTTATGAGAAGGGTAAAAATGTTGAACAAACACATAATCTATATTATTTTAAGAAAATTCTCTTATCCAATTATGTGCCATCAATACTAGTAAGAGACATTAAAATCATTTTGATACAAAGTTTTGTTAACTAAAAAGTAGTTTTGAAAAAACAAAAAACTTAATACGTAGCAAAACTTTTTGAGTGGCATCTTACAAATTCTTCTTCTCATATTAGGTAAGAATCATAACATTAAATGTTGTTATGTACTTTAATAGAAATGAGTAAGAGTCCTTTGTTGTACCTTTATTTCCTTTCAAAAATATTGGAAAATAGAAAAAAAATTATACCAATCATTTATTTCCATAATGTATTTCTCTTTTTTTGAAATTAAGGTATGATAAGATCTTCCATTTTCCATTAATTGCCCATTTACATAGTCATAAGGATGGACATGATAAAATTTTCTCTACTTTTTGAATGGGACAAAACATCCAAAAACTATCTATTGAGTGGTATATAGGTCACCATGAGCACTTAGATCCTATTTTTACGCCTTTTTTATGATGCAATTCCCTCTCATATTGAAGAAATCCATAATGTTGTTTCTATGGTATTCCTCATTATCACTACAAGGTATTACTACATCCACCATAAAATGCACACTCTATGTATGTCTCCACATGCATTTCTTACATTTAGGACATATTGGTCAAATATACATATCCTTCTAATTAGAAAGCATTCTGTATATTCTAGTTGTATCCATTCTAAAATTTTATTTATGACAAGCATGTTGGTTCAATCCTATTACACATAAATTTAAGCAATTTATGTTAACTAAATTAATGTTAACTATAGGACAAATTTTGAATGAAAAATTGATGATCTCATGAGCATTAGATAGGCTAGGATAAAAACATGATCTGATTGATTTGAGAAAAGAGGTTAAAGCTTGAAATTAAATAATAAAGAGAACAAAACCACATATATTACTGAAATGTAAATTTATGTGTGCTCTCTCATTATAATAATAATAATAATCTATTATTAAGATCACGGCCAAGCCAAACACCAAATTGACCCCCCTCTAGATTTGAATGTGTAACCTCTTAGGAGGAAACACATAATCCTAACCATTAGGTCCACTGAAATTGTATGTGTGTGATGTTAAAGTTGATGGTAGATATATAAAAAAAAACTAAACAAATTATATAATACAATTCATATGTTTACAAATTCAAATCGTAAGTTTGTGTTCGATGAAATGCGGATCAATGTAAGGGATGCAGTGTTTACTCTTATTCGTGAAGACAGCCAGGGAGAGCAAATCGATCGCACTTTATTGAATGACGTTTTGGGTATTTTTGTAGAAACTGGAAAGGATTACATGGATTTGTATAGGAATGAAATGGAAGTGCTTATGTTGGAATATACTGTAGATTACTATTCTCAAAAAACTGCTTCATGGAATTTTGAGGAGAATTCCTGTATGGATTATCTATTGAAATCCGGAAAATGTATGAAACATGAGGAGGACATAGCCGCCCATTATTTGCACAGGAGTAGGGAGAAACTGTTAGAGATAGTACAAAATGAACTCCTTTCACATTACAAAACCCAACTTCTTGAAAATCTGGTTCCTTGTTGTTGTAGCCTT
>SNQJ01S0023194.1:67011-83107 GCA_010110895.2 Picea sitchensis | reverse complement strand
GATTGGTTAGTGAGGCTTTTGTTGAGACTTAGAACCCATACATGGGGTACCTTAAAACTTGAGTTATGATGTTCAAGAAAAAATCATAGTGTTGCATACATTTCACCACAAAGGAATTGGATTCCAAGGAACATTAGGCCAAAACCACTCTCATCATATTTTAGATACAAAGTTTGATGTTTCATGACCTTTTTTTTTTAGTGTTTATTAATGTTAAATGAAAATTGGTTCAATAATTTTTTTAACTTTTTAATTCTCTCGGTTGATGCATACTTGTTTGATGGATACCAAGTAGGAAAAATAGTTAAGTTATCAAAATGAATAAAAATAGCAAGTTAGTATTCGTTATCGTACAAGGAGAATCATAAGTGACATATGGTATCAAAACACTTAGTGTAGAAATTTGTGTAACCTTTAGGATAAGTTTTTAAAATGTTGCAAGAAAAAATTGCGTAGAATGAGAAGGGTAAACATGTTGAACAAACACATAATCTATATTATATAAAGAAAATTCTCTTATGAGAAGGGTAAACATGTTGAACAAACACATAATCTATATTATATAAAGAAAATTCTCTTATCTAATTATGTGCCATCAATATAATATTCGTAAGAGCCATCAATATAATATTCGTAAGAGACATTAAAATCATTTTGATACAAAGTTTTGTTAACTAAATAGTAGTTTTGAAAAAACAAAAAATATTGGAAAATAGAAAAAAAATTGTACCAATCATTTATTTCCATAATGTATTTCTCTTCTTTTGAAATTAAGGTATGATAAGATCTTCCATTTTCCATTAATTGCCCATTTACATAGTCATAACGATGGACATGATACAATTTTCTCTACTTTTCGAATGGGACAAACATCCAAAAATTATTTATTGAGTGGTATATAGGTCACCATGAGCACTTAGATCCTATTTTTAGGCCTTCTTTATGATGCAATTCCCTCTCATATCACCACAAGGTATTACTACATCCACCATAAAATGCACACTCTCTGTATGTCTCCACATGCATTTCTTACATTTAGGACATATTGGTCAAATATACATATCCTTCTAATTAGAAAGCATTATGTATATTCTAGTTGTATCCATTCTCAAATTTTACTTATGACAAGTATGTTGGTTCAATCCTATCACACATAAATCTAAGCAATTTATGTTAACTATAGGAGAAATTTTGAATGAAAAATTGATGATCTCATGAGTATTAGATAGGCTAGGATAAAAACATGATCTGATTGATTTGAGAAAAGAGGTCAAAGCTTGAAATTAAATAATAAAAAGAACAAAACCACATATATTACTGAAATGTAAATTTATGTGTGCTCTCTCTTTATAATAATAATAATATTGTATTTTTAAGGTCACGATCAAGACAGACACCAAATTGATGCCCCTCTAGATTTGAACGTGTGACCTCTTACGAGGAAACACATGTTCTTAACCATTAGGCCCACTGAAATTGTATGTGTGTGATGTGAAAGTTGATGATAGATATATAAAAAAGAACTAAACAAATTATATATATTTCGGGATATATTACATATACACAACAATGATTAGGGACAAGTAATGCTTATCTACAACTGTATTGAATTGTGCCTACAACAAGGAAGGTGAAACAATCTCAACCTTTTAATGTAGCACCAAGATGATGTTAATTAAAAGATATAAGATATAATTCCCCATCTTAAATGGCTAAAAAAAATTGTGTACTTTTATTTAATAATGCATGTTGAGTAAAATGAAAGAAGATTAAAATAAAGGCTCAACACATTGTTTGATATTAATGTATATTTTCACTTATCCATATTACATCGTCTTTACTATGTTTACGTTTACATATAATAAGAAGTTAATTACAATGTGTTACATTGTGTTTAATATGTTTACATATAGTAAGTAGTTAATTTTGTAACACTTGTAATCAAAGGGTGACAAAAATTATTTATTAAAAAAAACACCTCTAAATATATGCTGTAATCAAAGCATATATGCATAAGGGTGACACAAATTATTTATTAAGAAAAACACTTTTAAATATAGCTGTAATCAAATGCATATATGTAGGTGACAAAAATTATTTAAAAAAAAAAAAACTTCTAAATATTTGAGGAAGGCCGACAAAAAATTATTTATTAAAAAAATAATTTTTAACTATATGCCAAAACATAAATTAAAAAAAAACGAAAGCAAGTCGACTTATTAGATAGATTCTCATGGATCATTGGAACATGACAACTCCGTATCTTGGTATAGCTTTGGAAAAAGAAATAATACGAGATTTTGTTTTGACAACGAAACCACAACAATTTTAGTACATATAGCTTCCACGAAAATGAGCAGCAGAGTTGATCTGAAAAATTTAGATCTAGACGAAGCGTGGGATATTATAAATAAGTATATCCTGAAGTTAATAAGCACCGTGGAGGAGGGAAATTTCCAAAATGTCGTTTCTGTTGCAGACCACATGGAACTTTATTTGATTTCTTATAAACTTGGTGGACGAAATTGTTGGACAGAACCAAACAGGTTGAAGCAAATATATAAGAGATCAAGGGTTTTGCCAGCTTTAAGGGAAAAGGAAGGTGAGGCCATGCTGATAGAGTTTGTTAGACGTTGGGGAATTCACAGGGAGATGGTCCCACGCCTATCCAATTTGTTCTCTTATTTGGAAGATACGCTTTTGCAATTTAAGCAATTAAAACGCTCAGTATCAGAAGATGCACACATGTATTTTCGTAAGTTTGTGTTCGATGAAATGCGGATCAATGTAAGGGATGCAGTGTTTACTCTTATTCGTGAAGACCGCCAGGGAGAGCAAATCGATCGCACTTTATTGAATGACGTTTTGGGTATTTTTGTAGAAATTGGAAAGGATCACATGGATTTGTATAGGAATGAAATTGAAGTGCCTATGTTGGAATATACTGTAGATTACTATTCTCAAAAAACTGCTTCATGGAGTTTTGAGGAGAATTCCTGTATGGATTATCTATTGAAGGCCCGAGAATGTATGAAACATGAGGAGGACATAGCCGCCCATTATTTGCACAGGAGTAGGGAGAAGGAGGAGGAAAACAAACTTGATCTTGCAAAGCTTTACAGTATGTTTTGTAGAATACCCGAAGGTCTGCAAACACTTGTAAATACATTTAAAGAGCATGTAATTAGAGAAGGAACTCCACTAGTTATGAGGGCACTGAATGCTATAACTGATAAGACCGGGAGAAAGGATATAGGTGGCGTGAAAGGAGAGGCTGCATTTGTATATACAGTTCTGAAATTGTATGATAAATATGTGGATTATATTATCTACTCCTTTCATCGCGATGCTCCTTTCTATAGGGCTTTAAAGGAAGCATTTGAGGAATTCTGTAATAAAAAAGTTGCAGGAAGCACAAGTGAAGAATTCCTAGCCACCCTTTGTGATATTGTATTGAAAAAAGGTGGAAGTTGTGAAAAATTAAGATACGATGAGATTGAGGGTATTCTTGCAAATGTCACCAAATTTCTGGAATATGTGAGCGATAGAGATCTGTTTGCGGAATTCTATAGGAGAAAGTTAGCCGCTCGACTACTGTATGATAGAAAAAGTGCAGATGATATTCATCATGAGCTGAGCATGTTGTCAAAACTGAAGCAACAATTTGGTAATCAATTCACATCAAAGATGGGGAGTATGGTTAGAGATATGTTACAAGCACAGGCGAACCAGACTAGCTTCGAGGCATACTAGTAATCCAAATATCCATCGTGGAATAAAGTTTGATGTTAAGGTACTGAATTTCGCATTTTGGCCAACTTTCAAATCCTCTGAGCCTAGTTTGCCTTTGGAGATGATTAAATGTGTGAACGCATTCAAAGAGTTTTATTCTACACATACTAAACATCGACAGCTTACGTGGCTATATTCCACGGGAACCTGTAATGTCATGGGCAAATTTCATGATGAGCCAATAGAATTGATAGTAACACCGTACTATGCAATTTTATTGTTATTGTTTAATAGCTCACAAAAGTTGAGTTATTTAGACATCAAATCTCAGTTGAATTTGAGAGATGCAGATCTTATTAGACTGTTACATTCAATTGTATTTGGGAAGTATAAAATTTTGTTCAAGGATCCGGAAACAAAAGAAATATATGCATGCGATAGTTTTCAAATCAATTACAGTTTTACAAACAGAAGAAGGAAGATTAAGATTCTACTTCCGTCAGAAAACGAGACGAAAAAGGTCATTGAGAACGTTGATATGGATAGAGAGCAAAAAATGAATGCCTTAATAATCCACGTCATGAGAAGAAAAAAATATTTAGATCATGAACAACTAATAAATGACTGCATCGAGCATCATGGAGGGAGGACGTTCAAGATAGATGTAGAAGTATTAAAAAATAGCATTGAAAAATTGATTACACGGGAATACCTAGAAAGGGATAAGCAAAATTTTAATATATTAAGATATGTTCCATGAAGGAAAAGAATCCCATGGAGTTGAAATTTGATTACACATGAGGATAAATTCATTTTTTAATCCATCCCATTCATGACAGGTTCATAAATTAATTATTTTTGGATATTCATGGTTAAACCCCTTTCAAATATAAAATTGCATTTCTTTTGGTATTACATTATGTGTTTATTTTCTTATTTTTACTTAACAAATTTATTATTTAAATTAAATTAACATTTAATAAGGATTTTCTAGCGTTACATAATTAATTTACTATTTATTGTTTCCAAAATTCGTATGTATGATTGGATATGAGAATAAATATGTTTTGGGAGTTGTGCCATAGGAGATGAAAGGTTAAAAGGGAGTGCGCCACAAGGCTGGATTATGAAGCACAAAAGCACAACACAACGCAAGAAAACCAATAGTTGTAAGAGAAAGAAAAGTAGCATATTAGTGCAAAAGAGGGAAACGTGCTTATGACCCATTAAAACTTTGGCGATAAGTAGTTATTAGGGGTATTATCCCTAATTCTATGTATAAATATGTAAAGGGCTGGGGAATATTGGGCTACTCAAAGGAAGAAATTAGGTTGATGCTAAAAATAATAGATTGGTTTTCTCATGAGTGATGAAGTGGACCAATAAGATAGGATGGCAACCTTCCTAATAGGGCACATAGCAAGTTCGAGTCATCCGCAACAAGATAGAGGAGAAGTAGAAGTAATACTATGTCTAGTTTAGGTCACGCCACTGAGTATTTTTGTAATAAATTATATTTCCCATATAAGTAATAATGGCAATGCCTAATTTTTATGTAAGAGTACTTAGGTCAATAAATCATGGGGAAAGTTATCTTGCATATTTGATTGCGGAGAGAATCTTATAAGGAAAAGAAACATCTTTCGTTTTTTAAGATTGGCATTATTTGTTTAAGAATACACTAAAAGAGATAATACGATTGTGGAAGTTTTTTTGTAGCCTACGTTCTCTAATTCTGTTTTTGTTTAGCCTGCGTTCTCAAGAGATAAAGACTCCCTCACACTCATATCAATTGGTATCAGAGTGTGTTCTGTGAGTGGGACCAAAAACTTCATCCACCCCAAACTTTTTTACGCTGAGAAAACAAACGTGAGGGTCGATTTCGTGTTGCTATTTAAGAGGGAGAAAAGAGAGATTGCACACCAAAGGTACTAGTGTGCATCTCTGTTTCGAGACTGAGCATTTTGTTCTTCAGTCAAGGGGCTGCCAATATGTGGATCTCAAAACCAAAACGACCACGACCAAGGAAGGAACAAAGAGCACACCACAAAAATCATTTTTTGTTCTTCTCTGCTTAAAATCGCGTGGATGTCTCTCGTTTACATTCTTGACCACTCCAAAACGCATTGTTTTGTAACTTGCTCGTGGTGTATTCACCCAACATCTGTCCCCACTGAGAAGAGAGAACAATGTACGCATTTCCTCTCTTTTTCACTCTAGCACATGTTATTGACTAGCAAACAAATTGCCCAACATTCGCCCTCAAGCCAGATCAATTGGTTTTCATACTTTGCCTCATCCTTCTGCTTACAGCGTGCATTTCACCATTATCAGGATTCTTTGACACCCTCTTCAGGGTCTATTCTAGGCTGCCAACCATGACGCCTCAACGAGAAACTTCTAGTGAAGAATCCATCTTAGACACATCAAGCCCAGTGGCAGATTTGGCGTTGGATCTACAAGAACTAATTTGAATTCAACATCGAAGACCTCCAATGACCATGCAGCTGGACACCCGTCCTTAATTACCCAAGTTCGTCGACCAAATGAATGCCGAGACTGTGGATTCCTGGCTCTGTATCCTCTCCACTTATTTCAATACCTCACCAAAATCCTCCTAAAAATGATGTATGGTCAACAAAATTCCCAAGAATAATGGAATTCATGTAACCAACCCCATGAAGTGAGGGAGAAAGGATCTGCAATCACTACAAAGAGAACACCTTCTCGCAGAGTGTCGCTGTTTAGGAGGGAGAAAAGAGAGATTGCACACCAAAGGTACTAGTGTGCATATTTGTTTCGAGACTAAGCATTTTGTTCTTCAGTCAAGGGGCTTCCAACATGTGGATCTCCGGATCAAAATGACCACGACCAAAGAAGTAACAAAGAGCACACCACAAAAATCATTCTTTGTTCTTCTCTTCTTAAGAGCACGTGGATGTCTCTCGTTTTCTGTCTTGAACACTCCAAACCCCATTGTTTTACAAGTTGCTCGTGGTGTATTCAGCCAACATCCGCCCCCCACTGAGAAAAGAGAACAATGTACGCGTTTCCTCTCTTTTTCACTCTAGCACATGTTGCTGACTAGCAAACAAATTGCCCAACATTCTCCCTCAAGCTAGATCAATTGGTTTTCATACTTAGTCTCATGCTTCTGCTTAGAGCGTGCATTTCACCATTATCAGGATTCTTTGACACCATCTTCAGGGTCTATTCTAGGATATCAACCATGACGCCTCAACGAGAAACCTCCAGTGAGGAATACATCTTAGATACATCAAGCCCAGTGGTAGATTTGGTGTTGTATCTACAAGAATTGATTTGAATTCAACATCGAAGACCTCCAACGAACATGCAGCTGGACACCCGTCCTTAATTACCCAAGTTCGTCGACCAAATGAATGCCAAGACTGTGGATTTATGGCTCTGTATCCTCTCCACTTATTTCAATACCTCACCAAAATCCTCCTAAAAATGATGTATGGTCAACACAATTCCCAAGAATAATGGAATTCATGTAACCAACCCCATGAAGAGAGGGAGAAAGGATTTGCAATCACTACAAAGGGAACACCTTCTCGTAGAGTGTTGTTGTTTAGGAGGGAGAAAAGGGAGATTTCACACCAAAGGTACTAGTGTGCATCTCTGTTTCGAGACTGAGGATTTTGTTCTTCAGTCAAGGGGCTGACAACATGTGGATCTCCAAACCAAAACAAGCACGACCAAGGAAGGAACAAAGATCACACCACAAATATCATTTTTTGTTCTTCTCTGCTTAAGAGCGCGTGGATGTCTCTCATTTTCTGTCTTCACCACTCCACAACGCATTGTTTTGCAACTTGCTCATGGTGTATTCACCCAACATCTGCCCCTACTAAGAAAAGAGAACAACTTACGTGTTTCCTCTCTTTTTCACTCTAGCACATGTTCCTGAATAGCAAACAAATTGCCCAACATTCGCCCTCAAGCCAGATCAATTGGTTTTCATACTTAGTCTCATGCTTCTTCTTAGAGCGTGCATTTCACCATTCTCAGCATTCTTTGACACCCTCTTCAGGGTCTATTCTAGGCTTCCAACCATGACGCCTGAACGAGAAACCTACAGTGAGGAATCCATCTTAGACACATCAAGACCAGTGATAGATTTGGTGCTAGATCTACAAGAACTGATTTGAATTCAACATCGAAGACCTCCAACGACCATGCAGCTGGACACCCGTCCTCAATTACCCAAGTTCATCGACCAAATGAATGCCGAGACTGTGGATTCCTGGCTCTGTATCCTCTCCACTTATTTCAATAACTCATCTGAAATGGAGGAGGCCAACCAATTGCAAATAGCCAGTCTTCGACTCGAAGAAGTCGCCCAAACTTGGTGGGACACACACTTGGATAGTGCATAATTGATCGTCAAGATCGGTACTTGATCGTCCTCAAAAAATGGCCATATTACTTCATGGAATACGTTGTTTTAGGCATTGAGAGAATGCTTCTACCCTCCAGGTTGCCTTCATAACTTACTCGCAAAGTGGTTACAACCCCATGATCTTTCCAATGAATAGGTTCAAGGCTACATCGATGTCTTCTCCAAGTTGTGCATCCAAATCCATATCAACGAACCATACAAGGTTTTAATTATCAAGTTCAACTCTGGTTTAGTGTTACCTCTCCGAAGGGAGGTGGATATTTTTGTCAGTCCTTCTCTGGACAAGGTTTTCTTACAGGCCTTAGTCGTAGAAAGAAAGATGGATCCTTAGATTTTCCATCTGCCAAATAGAACCCATCCTGATCACCCATCTCCTTCTCATTCTCAACCTTATCCTTCTTCCTTGTCAATGAACAAAATTGAAGTTTGGTGTAATTCTCACAAGACCAACTCCCATAACTTTGTTGACTGTCAAGCCATTAAAAATAGCCACCCCCATTAGACCTTGTTTGCAGAGACCACACCCACTGAGTTTCTCGAGCAACGAGAAGTCATCTCTCTCACCATCCCCACCAAAGGAGACCCATCCCTCATTCTCATGACTATGCTAGAACCCGCTCACAATAATGTTCCTCTCTACACTCACAACTTCTAAATTAAATATGGACTCGCCACTCTCATCCTCAAAAATGACAGTGAAAGAAATCAGATATTACAACAATTTGTCCAACATCTGCAACTTCAAACCACCCCACACCCCGATCCATATCAGCTTGGTTGGGTCCAGAATAATGGTCCTCACATTACTATTTCTAGCTTTTGCGTCGTTACCTTTGCCATTGGTCTCTTTCGTGACATGGTGATATGCGATGTGTCACCGTTAGATTGTGCTAACCTCCTTATTAGTCTTCCTTACCAACAAGATCGACAAGCAATGTATCACACCAAGACTCATCAATACCACCTTAAATAGGTTGGATGTACCTATGTACTTACTTCATCGTCCATCACTTTACCATAGCCACGAACTGCTACCACCGCCATGCACCATGTTATCAATATCCCCAAAGTCTCTCTGTGTTTGACCTGCCATGTGCACCCCGAGATCCTCACTAATCTAAAACCTCCCACAATAATCCCTCTACTCTGAGAATTTTCCAAAACGTCATAGTCTCCCTCAAGGACCCCACCCTCTCAAGACCAAGTTACATCCATCGATCTCATGCATGCCGCATCATCACCCAAGACTCCATGATCTCACCCAGTTCCAGAAGACACTATCACATGTCCTCTAGTTACCGCATCCCATTCTCTTACCTAACAAACAATGAAAGATCATTATACTTTACCCCACATTACCTCTTAGTTTTCCTAGGAGGGACGCGTAAAGAGGGAGGTCACCCAGTGACTTACTACTCTGAGACCCTGTCCTCTGCCAAATTTATTGACCGACACTACGCCAAAGAATTACACGTCCTAATTCCAGATTTACAGAAGTGTCTCCTTTACAAAAAGGCCACTCATGCTTCCACATACTTCTTACCTTTCGAGGTCTATCTTGGATTTCAGTCCCAAGATCCCATAGATCTTCCTGTGATTTTTCATATTCCTAAATCATCAAATCAGCTTCGCAAACAAAAAACCTACCATAGTGGCATTCATAATTTATCACAGATACACACTTCACTCGTATCTTCCTTGCAAATAACATTGGATCATGCCAAGAAACATCATGGTTCCTACCTGGTCGGTCAACAATGCCAAACGTCACAGAGAGGACAAGTGGATGAAAGTTGAGACAGTGCAATGAAAGTTCCCTCCGTTGGTGGCGGAAGAAGGGATGCTTCTGGATAAAAACAATGAGGAGTTGGAGAAATAAGAAAATATGGAAACCTTCCTAACAGGGAACCTAGCAAGTTCAAGTCATCCGCAACAAGATAGAGGAGAAGAAGAAGTAATACTATGTCTAGTTTAGGTCAGCGTGAATCAATATTTTTGGAATAAAGCTTATGCCTGTATAAGTAATAATGGCAATGCCTAATTTTTATGTAAGAGTCAGTATGTCAACAAATCCTGGGGAAGGTTCTATTGCATATCTGATTACGCAGAGAATCTCAAAGAGATAATACGATTGAGGAAGTTTTTGTGTAGCCTACGTTCTCTAATTATTTTTTTGTGTAGCGTGTGTTCTCAAGAGATAAAGACACCCTCACACTCATATCATGAAGATAGTTTATTCTCCAGGTTTTGGGGAAGGTATTTCGGGGAAACGAGCATATCTGAAATATTAGAGAGATAAGCTAGCACTACAAAGAAGCTAGGCAGGTTTGGAAAATACAATATGTTGTATCTTTTGTAAGTGAAAGCCCGAGCTGATTATTGCATGAAGACTAATATAAGACGACAATCCACTCACCCAGGGATTGGGTGAACTACGTTAAAATCCCATGTCTAATGTGTTTTTTTATGTGATTATTCATGGATTTTATGTTTATGCATGATTAGTATAGATCTATTTAACATATGATTGATGCACACAAATAATGAATGATTAAGTGGGTTGGTTATATCGTGATATATGTTATATTGTTTATGCACACTAGGGTTTAGGGTACGGAATGAATCTTACATGGGTTAATTTCACACAATTGTTATGGTGAAAGTAATGAACTTTTAGTCAATGGAAGTTGTGGATAGGGTTTTTTTGACTGATAAAAGGATTTTAAATATGGATAATGTGCAGATGGTGAAAAATTATCAATGGTTATCTTGATATCCTCAAATCCCCTCATATAGGTAGAAACTTGGTTCCTGCAGCCCCAGTAGATGCTTCGGGTGAGAATTCACTTGCATGCAGGTGATGTCGAAAGCCCTCGTTTCTAAAGGGTTTTGTTGGTTGAATAATTTGAACTGAGGGTCTTACAATTGCACATCAACAAATGTTGATCACCTTTTCTTTATTGAGAGTTTGGGAGAACAAGATGCACTGGAACAATGAAAATTGGTTTGGTAATTATTATTTTTTTTACCCTAAGGAGGTGCACCTAACGATAGTGAAGAACACGAGTGCATAATGTTAATCAACATCGATGATTTTTATTCGGTGCGTGTATTTTTTATTATAAAGCATGGTGTTGTGTTTGAGCACTGACCCATCGATGTGTTGAGTTTCATGTACGACCCATTGTGATTGGTTAAAATGGATGCAACACTACCTTCAATTTTATATATCATTGAGATAGTGGTGCAGTTAATGAAGTGAAATGTACCGGTGTGAGTGGAAGTCCATTGTGCACCAATTTCAAGGCATTTTGAAGGATGCAATTTTTTTTTTTCTATAATTTATCGTGGTGCTCTTGATTGAATGACACCGGTGTGTACATATATATGAGTTGCACTGAAAATATTGATCATAGTGAATTTAACACAATGCGCACTCGTGGTGCTTCTCTTTGTGAATTTAACATTCGAAAAAAATGCCAAATTTCAAGCTAAATTCTAATTTTGATTGGATGAAAATGAAAATTGGAAGGTAAGAAATAAATTCCCTGTCCTCTCTTCTGCTCCGAAGATGCATGGTTAAACCATTGAGAGGAAATTAAAATTCGTGATAATTTAAAAATTTGGAAACGTGTGAAATCCGCCAATGGAGCTATCGAAGTTGATGTAGAGCACCGGAAACATGGTGTCTTATGAAGAAATTTGAGCATCAATTATTGCTTCATATTTTGCAAGAAAATCTATTTAGATTTATTTATTTATTTTCCCTACTGCACTGCACTACGCATGACGACACGGAGGTAATGTTCAATGGAACCGATGCGATTTGTTTGGTGCATGTGTTTTTATTATAAAGTACGGTGGTGCTTTTGAACATTGAAATACCTATACATTATTGTTCATGTATGCATCAATGTGTATATACCTTAAAGGCACACCAAACCAAAAGCCTCCACAAAAACCTTGAGTCACCCTCCTCTATTAACAACCTCCGTGACAAACATCTAAGCCGTAAATTTTACATGGAGGTTCTATAAAAACCTCTGCGAGAAGGTGTTCTCTTCGTAGTGATTGCCGATCCTTTCTCCCTCACTTCATGGGGTTGGTTACATGAATTCCATTATTCTTGGGATTTGTTGACCATACATCATTTTTAGGAGGATTTTGGTATTGTTTACAGAGGGCACACTTGTTCTCCATCACCTTGGAAAACACATGTGGCATATTTGAGCATATTTTGGATGGCACCCCTGATTTGGAGGGTTTATTTGATGGTTTTACAAAAACATGTTGTATTCCAACGATGGTTTTTTCTAAACTCATGGTTTGAGATAGAACATTGTATTGAATCATTGTATTGAGAAGGCTCTTTATCTATGTAAGGACGGATCCTCCTCATTGTTCATTTAGAGTTGGAGAATAAAGAAATCACTTGGCCTCTTTTTTTTATTTGTGTTATTTGTTCATCTTGGTATCTTTCTTGAGGATTTACCTATTGATATTTATCAAGATTATTTGATGCAATAGGTGAAGTTGGATGTAAGATCTGGCAATAAGCTACAGGATGATAAAATTGATACGATTAGAAGATCTTCATGAGGTAAAACAAATATTTTCCTTCATAGTCTCTAGCCATTTATTTTTAGATTTGTCGTATTGAGTTTGCAGATCTTCATTTGATTTCTTTCTCTTACACGAATAAATAAATAGAGGCTACTTCTTTTTACTTAGAGGATATATTATACACTCCTCTCTCTCCACTAATATCTCAAAGCATCCAAGTATCTCTTGGGTTAATTTCTTGGGTAGACTTTAGGGTTTCCTATAATCCCCAAACTTAACACAAGGATCGATCCTCAATAAGTGCTAGGTTGAGCCCATATACTGTAAGAGGTTAGGCAGTCGCATTTTCTCCTTATTCTCTCTCAGCCACATTAAAAATTCATCTTTTTCTTTACTTTCTAATTTTAAATAAATTTAGGTTTTAAATATATCATATCCTTAGATCGAGAGTGTTTCTTTCAAATCTTGAACCGAATGTTAGATCTAGATTGGGTTTGAATTTTATTTTGGTAAATCATGTTGTTTATTTGATGCAAACTAATTTGGATGACTACCCGTTTGTTAGATCTATTGTTTAATGAACATATCAAATTCCATAGTGGCTGATTTTGTTAAAGATCAAGTGGATATATATATGGTCCTTGGGGTTTATTTTAAATTCAAAATATTTATGTTCATATTGGTTCAAATTTCCACCTGAAAAGTAGATGATTTTTTTAAAGATAAAGTGGATATATATGTTCCTTGAGGTTTATGTTAAATTCAAAATATTTATGTTCATATTGGTTCAAATTTCCACCTAAAAAGTAATTGACACAAGTAACTCTAATCTAATGTTTGAGTAAACCATTTTGCAGTTATATTTCCAGGTTTTATTTTCTGAATAAGGGTTTAAAAAGGGGAAGTGAATCTATTTTCTTTCACACGGTGGCATAGGTACCTAATCATTTGGCAACAACTCACTAATCTAAGCAATGTTTTGT
The DNA here is from genome assembly GCA_010110895.2 of Picea sitchensis. Taxonomy (NCBI): domain Eukaryota; kingdom Viridiplantae; phylum Streptophyta; class Pinopsida; order Pinales; family Pinaceae; genus Picea; species Picea sitchensis. Next base: position 69,403 of record SNQJ01S0023194.1, on the reverse strand, counting down.
ACTAAATTTAATCTATATATTCACTTCTAGGAAATCAATGAAGAATTTTTCAATACAACCTACCTGATTAACCAAACGACTGTTTTCCAAGTTGTTGTTACAATTTGTCTCATGATTCAGAATCGGTGATTTCATACGAGTTAACTTATTTGGCACAAATGATTTAAATAGATAGATCTTCACTAATTAAGTTGATTCCACGTTTCCTAAATTTTTGTTATCCATCTTTAACTGCTGAAAGGATTAGATACAGGTTTTTATCTTGGTTTAACATAGTCTAACATGTTTCACCTTATAACGTTTTGTTTCCTATCTAATATAAGCACCATAATTGTTTTATCATTAATTAAAGCGCTTCATTATTCTAATGGTTTTAAACAAATGATTGTGCAATCCAGCAAGAGGATACCACGAGCCACATAATATCTATTTTTATTGATATAAATTCGACATAGCAATTTTGGTTGTCCCTAGGTAGTAGGGTCTAAAAGATTTCATTAAAACAAATCAATATTTATTGCACTTTGATGTATATTTAGTGATGCATATTGTCTTTTCCATGCTTAACATTTTAAGCATTTTCATATTTAAGTTGCTTCAGCATCATTCAAGTTTATGTTTTCAAAGAGTTGTGATACACAACATAAACTTTCAAACACTTCTATATTTTTTTGTGTGTCTTATGCTTTGAAATGCAATAATAATTCCTTCCTAAGAAATAACACCTAAAGTAGCAAACCTACACTACAGTAAATTCATTTGTCCACATGGTGCAACACTCTCAGACGTGGAATTTCTAAGCTAGGTAAGCATATAGTACACTCAAAGCACACAAATGAAAAGAGAAAACTACTATGATACCAACATGATTTGTAAACCTCCTTGGATATTCATATGGTTAGGTCTCTACAATAGATCTTAAACAACTACTACTCCAATGAGCTTATGCTTAAGTGTACAGATATGCATTTTGTGTTTTCATTGTTTTAATAAAAAGATAAAACAGTGAAATACAGCATATATGAATTGTCACATGATACAAATGGTTTCTAAATTTTTCCCGAGACACGGTGAATCTAAAAAATATGATGGTTGCTTTGCACTGTTAATTGATTATTTACAACACTATGTATGTTATGCGGATATAAGAATTTATTTTGTGAGAAGTTGATCTATTGTTCATCATTGAATGAAAGTACCGTTTGAGCACCTTCATAACATGACTTATGGATATCAATTGACATAATTCACTGTGGGAATAAGAATGAGCTTCTAGTAACTCTCTATTTGATGTAAAAGGAAAATTATGCATTGTTTGAACAAGAATATTGATGAATGGTTCACATTATAATAAAGCATTACTCGATGGTATTACTACTAACATTGTTTAAATCACTTTGGATTATAGTTTATGTTTTGTCATTTTAATCCGGCCATTTTGTCCTAAACATGAATAGTGGTTTCATTTAGTCCTCACCTATTATGAGCAATTTATGATTGGTAAAAACAAATTCATGCAGTGAACTATTTTGTGGCTTGTTAATTCACTACCACTCTTTGCTCCCCACAACTTCACGAGCTCATGTTATGAAATTATTTATGGTGCATGAATAATATCCCATTACTCTTCATGCATGCATGATATGTTATGTGAAAGAAAGGTGTGGTTGATTCTCTATGATAAATGTGCGGTGTATGTTTAAACTTTGTGGTACATGTTGCACAATGTGGTCTATGTGGCAAAATTATTTAATATTATTTTATACATGTTTCATAAGTAGCACAATGTTTGTGTATGTGGTGCTAATCGCAAAATTATGAGTTGTGTTGTTGTGTACTCTACAAAGCTAATATAATTATGTGATTTTATATGATATTATTAACACTAATGTATGTTGAGTTTCATATAGGCTACATAGGTAATATTGGGTCCCACACTAACAATGCCAATTGTTGGGAGTCACCTAACTTTACAAATAACATTTTATGGAAACAATGCACACCAATAATAAATGGTTTTGATCTGAAACTGCTCTAATAAGGTATGTGTGATCCAAAATTAACCACCTTTCCTTGATATGTGTAATAATGGTAAGTTTGGGTTTATTTTAACTAGAAACACAGAAGCTAGGCCTTTTAAAGAATAGGGATGACATTATATACTTACTAAACCACCTTTGAGCCTTAGGTGCTTGTCATAATAGTTTTTTAGTTTTGATTTCATAGCATGAGAGTTATTGGATTAATTGTGACCTAGGTATGCCACTTGTTGTATGAGGTTTAGTGTCACCCTTATCACTTGTAAGAATTGTGTGATGACACTGGTTCAATTATGTGACAACCTTGCAACACTTGTCATGGGAGACTAGATGTAGCATTTCAAACTTGTAAA
>SNQJ01S0023194.1:15248-31438 GCA_010110895.2 Picea sitchensis | reverse complement strand
AATAGGGGTTTAGTGCTTAATAAGTTTTCTATGGACACGATTAAATATGGCTGGAATATTCTTAGTAGTCACACAAAATAAATGGTTGTGATTTCAATCATTAACTTCCTAGCTATTATAAAGACATCAGTTTATGCGTTTACTTTTTACATTTACCTAATCATATTTAAAAATTACTTTGATAACTAATTGATTGCCACTTAAATGATTAACATAAATTAAAATATTAACACCAGATAAATGAAGCCTAACAATTTATTTGTTAATAGATAATAAAATTTAATATATTCTTTTAAGGATTTCTTTCATCTTCTTAACCTTTCGGCCTTCACCAGCATCTATTTTGCTTCTGTGCTAGTTAATGATCAAACAACAGTTCTTCGAGGAGTTGGCACTATACTACTATTTGTTCAATATTTATTTGTTCAATATTTATTGATGTCAATTTAGTTGTTTATGGTTCTTACATTAGATAGGAAACAAAACGTTATAAGGTGAAACATGTTAGACTGTGTTAAACCAAGATCAAAACCTGGATCTAATCCTTTCAGCAGTTAAAGATTGATAACAAAAATTTAGGAAACGTGGAATCAAATTAATTAGTGGAGATATATCTATTTAAATCATTTGTACCAAAGATGTTCACTCGTAAGAAATCACCGATTCCGAAGCATGAGACAAATTGTAACAACTTGGACAATAGTCGTTTGGTTAATGAAGTAGGTTGTATTGAAAAATTCTTCATCGATTTTCTTGAAGTTAATATATAGATTATATTTAGTACAAAACATCGCTTAGATTAGTGATTTGTTGCCAAATCATTAGGTACCTATGCCACCGTGTAAAATAAAATAGATTCACTTCTCCTTTTTAAACCCTTATTCAGAAAATAAAACGTGGAAATATAACTGCAAAATGATTTACTCAAGCATTAGATTAGAGTTACTTGGATTAGAGTTACTTTTGTAAATTGATTTTTAGGTGGAAATTTGAACCAATATGAACATAAATATTTTGAATTTAACATAAAACCCAAGGAACATATATATCCACCTGATCTTTAACAAAATCAACTACTTTTTAGATGGAAATTTGAACCAATATGAACATAAATATTTTGAATTTAACATAAACCCCAAGGAACATATATATCCACTTGATCTTTAACAAAATCAGCTTGTATGGAATTTGATATGTTCATTAAACAATAGATCTAACACACGTGTAGTCATCCAAATTAGTTTGCATCAAATAAACAACATGACTTACCAAAATAAAATTCAAACCCAATCTAGATCTAACATTTGGTTTAATATTTGAAAGAAACACTCTCGATCTAAGGATATGATATATTTAAAACCTAAATTTATTTAAAATTAGAAAGTAAAGAAAAAGATGAATTTTTAATGTGGTTGAAAGAGAATAAGGATAAAATACGAGTGTCTAACCTCTCATGGTCTATGGGGTCAACCTAGCACTTCTTGAGGATTGATCTTGTATTAACTTTGGGGATTCTAGGAAACCCTAAAGTCTACCCAACAAATTAACCGAGAAGATACTTGGATGCTTTGAGATATTAGTGGAGAGTGGAGTGTATAATAGTTCCTTCATGTAACAAGAAGTAGTCTCTATTTCTTTACTTGTGTAAGAGAAAGAAATCAAATGAAGATCTGGAAACTCAATATGACAAATCTAAAAATAAATGGCTAAAGACTATGAAAGAAAATATTTTTTTTACCTCATGAAGCTCTTATAATTGTATCATTTTTCTCATCTTGTAGCTTATTTCTCGCTCTTGCATCCAAATTCACCTATTGCATCAATTAATCTTGCTAACTCTCAACAGGTAAATCCTCAAGAAAGATATCAAGATGAACAAATAACACAAATAAAAAAATTAGGCCTAGTGATTTGTTTATTCTCCAACTCTAAATGAAAAATGAGGAGGATCCCTCCTTACATAGATAAATATCCTTCTCAATACAATGATTCAATACAATGTTCTAGATCAAACCATGAGTTTATAAAAAACCATGGGTGGAATACAACATGTAGTCATAAAACCATCAAATAAACCCTCTAAATCAGGGGTGCCATCCAAAATATGCTCAAATATGCCACATGTGTTTTCAAAGGTGATAGATAACAAGTGTGCCCTCCGTAAACAATACCAAAATCCTCCTAAAAATGATGTATGGTCAACAAAATTCAAAAGAATAATGGAATTCATGTAACCAAACCCATGAAGTGAGGGAGAAAGGATCTGCAATCACTACAAAGAGAATACCTTCTTGCAGAGGTTTTTCTAGCACCTCCTTGGAAAGTTTACCCCTTATCTATTTATCATGGAGGTTGTTAGTAGAGGAGGGCGACTGAAGGTTTTTGTGGAGGCTTTTGGTTTGGTGTGCTTTTAGGGTATATACGCTCCATTGAACATTACCTCAGTGTCGTCACGCGCAGTGATGTAGGGAAAATAAACAAAAAAATCCAAATAGATTTTCTTGCAAACTCTGAAGCAATAATTGATGCTCACATTTTTTCATAAGACACCATGTTTTCGATGCTCTACATCGACTTGGATAGTTCCATTGGTAGATTTCACACATTTCCAAATTTTTTAAATTATCACAAATTTTCATATCCTCTCAATGGTTTAACCATGCCTCCTCGGAGAAGTAGAGAGGACAGGTAAATTATTTGTTACCTTCCTATTTCCATTTTCATCCAATCAAAATTAGAATTTAGCTTGAAATTTGGATTTTTTTTCAATTTCGCGTGTTGAGCTTGAATGCTTCTGCTCTCCCTCAAGTAGTTTGTACTATGTTAAATTCACAATGAGAAGCGCCACTAGTGCATACTGTGTTAAATTCACTGTGATCAATATTTTCAGTGCAACTCATATATATGTACACATCGATGTCATTCAATCAAGAGCACCATGATAAATTATAGAAAAAAAAAAGAGTGCATCCTTCAAAATGCCTTGAAACTGGTGCACAATGGACTTCCACTCGCATCGGTGCATTTCACTTCATTAACTGTACCACTAGCTCAATGATATTTAAAATTCAGTGTAGTGTTGCATCCAGTTTAGCCCAAACACAGTGGGTCATACATGAAACTCAACACACCCATGGGTCAATGCCCAAACACACCACCATACTTTATAATAAAAAATACACGCACCGAATAAATCTCACCGATGTTGATTAACATTATGCTCTTCACTATTTTTAGGTGCATCTCCTTAGGGTAAATAAAAAAATAATTAAAAAACCAATTTCCATTGTTCCAGTGCATCTAGTGCTTCAAAACTCTCAGGAAAGAAAATGTGCTCAGTATTTGTTGATGTGTAGTTATAAGACCCTGGGTTCAAGTTATTCAACCAACCAAACCCTTTAGATACGAGGGCTATCGACATCACTTGAATATAAGTGAATTTTCACCCGAATCATCTACTGGGGTCGTAGGAAGCAAGTTTCTACATATATGAGGGGATGTGAGGTTATCAAGATAACCATTAATACTTATTCACCATCTACACATTATCCTTATTTAACATCCTTTTATCAGTCAAAAAACCCTATCCACAACTTACATTGACTAAAAGTTCATTACTTTCACCATAACAATTGTGCGACATTAACCCATGTAAGATTCATTCAGTACCCTAAACCCTATTGTGAAGAAACAATATAACATAGATCACGATATAACCAACCCACTTAATCATTCATTATTTTTGTGCATCAATCATATGTTAAATAGATCTATACTAATCACGCATAAAGATAACATCCACGAATAATCACATCAAAAAACACATTAGACATGGGATTTTCACATGGTTCACCCAATCCCTAGGCCATTGGACTATCGTCTTATATTAGTCTTGATGCAATAATCACCTCAGGCTTAAACTTACAAAAGATACAACATATTGTATTTTCCAAACCTACCTAGCTGCTTTAGTGCTAGACTATCTCTCCAATATCTGATATATGCTCCTGTCCTCAAAATATCTTCCCCAAAACCTCGAGCATAAACTCTCTTCATGATCTGAGTGTGAGGGCATCTTTATGTCTTGAAAACACACGCTACACAAAAAAATAATTAGAGAACGCAAGATACACAAAAACTTCTGCAATCACATTATCTCTTTGAGATTCTCTACGCAATCTAATATGCAATAGAACTTTCCCACGAGATTTATTGACATACTGACTCTTACATAAAAACTAGGCATTTCCATTATTACTTATATCAACATATTCTTTATTCCAAAAATATTGATTGACGGTGACCTGAACTAGACATAGTATTACTTTTACTTCTCCTCTATCTTGTTGCGGATGACTTGAACTTGTTATGCGCCCTGTTAGGAAGGTTTCAATCTTGTCTTATTTCTCCAACTCCTCCCTGTTTAGATCTGGAAGCATCCCTGCTTCCGCCACAACCTTTCATTTCACTATCATGACTGTCATCCACTTGTACTCTCTGTGGCGTTTTCCGTTGTTGACCGACCACATAGGAACCATGATGTTTCTTGGCATGATATGATGTTATTTGCAGGGAAGTTACGAATGGAGTGTGTATCTGTGATAAATTATGAACGCCACTATGGTAGGATTTTTGTTTCCGAAGTTGATTTAATGATTCGGGCGTATGAAAAATGAGAGGAAGCTCTGTGGTATCTTGGGACTGAAATCCAAGAAAGACCTCGAAACGTAAGAAGTTTGTGGAAGCATCCATCACCTTTTTGCAAGGGTGCCACTTCTGTAAATATGGCATTAGGAGGTGGAATTCTTTGGCATAGTGTCGATCAATAAATTTGGTAGAGGATAGGGTATCGAAGTGGTAAGTCACCCGATGACCTCCGTGTTTACGAATCGCTCCCTGGGGAAACTGAGAGGTAATATGGGGTAAATTATAATGATCTTTCATTGTTAGTTGGGTACAAGAATGAGATGTGGTAACTAGAGGACATGTGATAGTGTATTATGGAACTGGGCAAGATTATGGAGTCTTGGGTGATGATGCGGTGTGCATGAGATTGATGGATGTAGCCTGGTCTTGAGAGGGTGGGGGCCTTGAGAGAGACGATGAGGTTTTGGAAAATTCTCAGAGTAGAGGGATTATTGTGGGAGGTGTTATATTAGTGAGGATCTCGAGGTGCACATGGCGGGTCAAACATAGAGAGACATTGGGGGTATTGATAACATGGTGCATGGCAGTGGTAGTGGTTCATGGCTGTGGTGAAGTGATGGATGATCAAGTAAGTACATAGGTGCATCCAATCTGTTTAAGGTGGTATTGATGAGTCTTGGTGTGATACACTACTTGTCAGTCTTGTTGTTAAGGAAGAATGAGAAGGAGGTCAGTACAATCTAACGGTGACACGTCGTAGATCACCATGTCACGAAATGGACCAATGGTGAAGGTGATGATGTAATATCTAGAAATAGTAATGCGAGGACCATTCTTCTGGACCCAACCAAGCCTATATGGATCGGGGTGTGGGGTGGTCTGAAGTTTCATATATTGGACAAATTGTTGTGATATCTGATTTCTTTGACTGTCATTGTCGAGGATGAGAGTGGCGAGTTCATCTTTAATTTGGAAGTTGTTAGTGAAGAGAGGAATGTTATGGTGAGGGGGTTCTAGCGTAGTCAGGAGAATGAGGGATGGGTCTCTTTTTGTGGGGTTGGTGAGAGAGATGACCTCTGGTTTCTTGGGAAACTCAGTGGGTGTGGTATTTGCAAACAAGGTCTAATGGGGGTGGCTATTTTTAATGGCTCGATAGTCAACGGAGTTATGGGAGTTGGTCTTGTGAAAATTACACCAAACTACATTTTTGGTCGTTGATGAGGAAGAAGGATAAGGTTGAGAATGAGAAGGAGGTTGGTGATCAGGATGGGTTCTATTTGGCAAATAGAAAATGTGAGGATCCATCTCTCTTTCTACGGATAAGGCCCGTAAGAAAACCCTATTCAGAGAAGGATTGTAAAAAATATCCACCTCCCTTTGAAGAGGTAACACTAAACCAGAGTTGAACCTGATAATTAATACCTTGTATGGTTAGTTGATATGTATTTGGATGCGCATCTTGGAGAAGACATCGATGTAGCCTTGAACCTCTTGATTGGAAAGCTCACGAAGTTGTAACAACTTTGCGAGTAAGTTCTGAAGGTAACCTAGAGGGTAGAAGCGTTCTCTCAATTCCTCAAAGAACGTATCCCATGAAGTAATGCAACCATTTGTCAATGACGATCGAGTACTGATCTCGACAATTGAAGTTTGGGTGGTTCCTTCGAGTTCAAGACTGTCTATTTACAATTTCTTGGCTTCCTCCATCTTAGGTGAGGTATTGAAATAAGTGGAGAAGATACAGAGCCAAGAATCCATGGTCGCGCCATTCATTTGATCGACGAAATTGGGTAATTGAAAATGGGTGTCCCACTGCATGGTCGTTGGAGGTCTTCGTTGTTGAATTTGAATTAGTTCTTCTAGATCTAGGACCAAATTTGCCACTAGGAAAGATGTGTCAGATGGATTCCTCACTGGAAAGTTCTCATTGAGGTGTCATGGTTTGCATCCTGGAATAGACCCTAAGGAGGGTGTCAAAGAATCCTGATAATGGTGAAATGCACGCTCTGAGCAGAAGTATGAGACTAAGTATGAAAACCAATTGATCTGGCTTGAGGGTGAATGTTGGGCAATTTGTTTGCTAGTCAGCAAGATGTCCATGAGCGAAAAAGAGAGGAAACACATACGTTGTGCTCTTTTATCAGTGGGGGTGAATGTTGGGCGAATACATCATGAGAGAGTTGCAAAACAATGCATTCTGGAGTGGTCAAGACAGAAAACGAGAGACGTCTGGGAACTCTTAAGGAGAGAAGAAAAAAAAGTGGTTTTTGTGGTGTTCTCTTCGTTCCTTCCTTGGTCGTGGTCCACACGCTGGAATCGCCTTGACGGAAGAACGAAATGCTCAGTCTCCAAACAAATATGCGCACTAGTACCTTTGGTATGCAATCTCTCTTTTCTCCCTCCTAAACAACAACACGAAAATGGCCCTCACTTTTGTTTTCTCAGCGAAAATAAAAATGGGGTGGATGAAGTTTTTGGTCCCACGAAAAGAACACGCTATGATACCAATTGATCTGAGTGTGAGGGCGTCTTTATCTCTTGAGAATGCAGGCTACACAAAAACAAAAGTAGAGAATATAGGCTACACAAAAGCTTCCTCAATCATATTATCTCTTTGAGTGTATTCTTAAACAAATAATGCCAATCTTAAAAAATGAAAGATGTTGCTTTTCCTTATAAGATTCTCCATGCAATCAAATATGCAAGAGTAATTTCCCCATGATTTATTGACATAAGTAATCTTACATAAAAGTTAGGCATTGCCATTATTACTTATACCAGAAATATGATTTATTACAAAAAGACTGCGTGACGCTGACCTAAACTAGACATAATATTACTTCTACTTTTCCTCTATCTTGTTACGAATGACTCGAACTTACTATGTACCATGTTAGGAAGATTGTCATCGTGTCTTATTGGTCCACTTCATCACTCATGAGAAAACTAATCTATTATTTTGAGCATCAACCTAATTTCTTCCTTTGAGGAGCCTAATATTCCCGAACACTTTACATATTTATACATAGAATTAGGGATAAAAACCTGAATAACTACTTATTGCCAAAATTCTAATGGGTCATAAGCACATTTCCTACTTTTGCACTAATATGCTACTTTTCTTTCTTTTACGCTGAACTGCCGATTTTCTTGCGCTATGTTATGCTTTTGTGCTTCAAAATCCACCCTTGTGCATAGTTAATTAATTTTTGAAACGATGAATAGTAAATTAATTATGTAACCCCAAAGAATTTTTATTAAATGTTAATTTAATTTAAATAATAATTTTTTTAAGTAAAAATAAGAAAGTAAACACATAATGTAATAAGAAAAATGCAATTTTATATTTGAAAGGGGTTTAACAATGAATATCCAAAAATAATTAATTTATTAACCTCTCATCAATGGGATGGATTAAAAAATGAATTAATCCTCGGGTGTAATCAAATTTCAACTCCATGGGATTCTTTTCCTTCATGGAATATATCTTAATATATTAAAATTTTGCATATCCCTTTCTAAGTATTACTGTGTAATCAATTTTTCGATGCTATTTTTTAATACTTCTACATCTATCTTGAACGTCCTCCTTCCATGTTGCTCGATGCATTCATTTATTAGTTGTTCCTGATCTAAATATTTTTTGCTCTTCATTATGCAGATTATTAAGGCATTGATTTTTTGCTCTCTATCAAAGTTCTCAATGACCTTTTTCTTCTCGTTTTCTGACGGAAGTGGAATCTTAATCTTCCTTGTTCTGTTTGTAAAACTGTAATTGATTTCAAAATTATCGCATACATATATTTCTTTTGTCTCCGGATCCTTGAGCAAAATTTTATACTTCCCAAATACAATTGAATGTAACAGTCTAATAAGATCTTCATCTCTCAAATTCAACTGAGATTTGATCTCTAAATAACTCCACTTTTGAGAGCTATTAAACAATAACAATAAAATTGCATAGTACGTTGTTACTATCAATTATATTGGCTCATCATGAAATTTGCCCATGACATTACAGGTTCCCGTGGAATATAGCCACGTAAGCTGTCGATGTTTAGTATGTGTATAATAGAACTTTTTGAATGCGTCCTCACATTTAATCATCTCGAAAGGCAAACTAGGTTCAAAAATTTGAAAGTTGGCCAAATGCGAAATTCAATACCCTAACATCCAACTTTATTCCACGATGGATATTTGGATTACTAGTCAGGTATGCCTCGAAGCTAGTCTGGTTCGCCTGTGCTTGTGACATATCTCTAACCATACTCCCCATCTTTGATGTGAATTGATTACCAAATTGTTGCTTCAGTTTTGACAACATGCTCAGCTCATGAGTAAATCTGTACTTTTTTTATCATACAGTAGTCGACCGGCTAACTTTCTCCTATAGAATTCCGCAAACAGATCTCTATCGCTCACATATTCCAGAAATTTGGTGACATTTTCCAATGTCACCAATCTCATCATTTGAATACCCTCAATCTCATCATATCTTATTTTTTTACAAATGGCACCTTTTTTCAGTACAATATCACAAAGGGTGGCCAGGAATTCTTCACGTGTGCTTCCTGCAACTTTTTTATCACAGAATTCCTCAAATGCTTCCTTTAAAGCCCTATAGAAAGGAGCATCGCGATGAAAGGAATGGAAAATGTAATCCACATACTTATCATACAATTCCAGAACTGTATATACAAATGCAGCTTCTTCTTTCACGCCACCTATATCCCTTCTCCCTGTCTTATCAGTTATAGCATCCAGTGCCCTCATAACTAGTGGAGTTCCTTCTCTCATTACATGTTCTTTAAAAGTATTTACAAGTGTTTGGAGACCTTCAGGTATTCTACAAAACATACTGTAAAGCTTTGAAAGATCAAGTGTGTTTTCATCCTTGAGAAGGCTACAACAACAAGGAAGTAGATTTTCAAGAAGTTGGGTTTTGTAGTGTGAAAGGAGTTCATTTTGTACTATCTCCAACAGATTCTTCATACTCCTGTGCAAATAATGGGCAGCTATGTCCTCCTCATGTTTCATACATTCTCCGGCCTTCAACAGATAATCCATACAGGAATTCTCCTCAAAACTCCATGAAGTAGTTTTTTGAGAATAGTAATCTACAGTATATTCCAACATAGGCACTTCAATTTCATTCCTATACAAATCCATGTAATCCTTTCCAATTTCTACAAAAATACCCAAAACGTTCGTTCAATAAAGTGCGATCGATTTGCTCTCCCTAGAGGTCTTCACGAATAAAAGGAAACACGTGTTGGAGTGAAAAAGAGAGGAAACGCGTACGTTGTGTTCCTTTCTCAATGGGGGCGAATGTTGGGCGAATACACCGCGATCCAGGTGCACAACAGTGTGTTTTGGAGTGGTCAAGACAGAAAACTAGAGATGTCTTTGTGCTCTCCGTTCCTTCCTAGAATATCCGCACGTTGGCAACCCTTTGATTGAAGAACGAAATGCTCAGTCTCCAAACAGAGATGCGTAAAAAAAATTGGGAGTGTGTTTTGGAGTGGTCAAGACAGAAAACTAGAGATGTCTTTGTGCTCTCCGTTCCTTCCTAGAATATCCGCACGTTGGCAACCCTTTGATTGAAGAACGAAATGCTCAGTCTCCAAACAGAGATGCGTAAAAAAAATTGGGGTGGATGGAGTTTTTAGTCCCACGGATAGAACACGCTCTGTTAGCAATTGATCTGAGTGTTGATCTGAGTGTCAGAGCGTCTTCTTGAGAACGCAGGCTACACAAAAACAGAATTAGAGAACATAGGCTACACAAAAACTTCATCAATCGCTCTTTGTGTGTATTCTTAAACAAATAATGTCAATCTTCAAAAACCCAATATGTTGCTTTTTCTTATAAGATTCTCTACACAATCAAATATGCAAAAGAACTTACCCAAGATTTATTGACATAAGTACTCTTACATAAAAATTAAAATTAGGCATTTCCATTATTACTTATACCGGCATATGCTTTATTGTAAAACGCCTCACTCACGCTAACCTAAACTAGACATAGTATTACTTCTACTTCTCCTCTATCTTGTTGCTGATGACTCGAACTTGCTATGCACCCTGTTAGGAAGGTTGCCATCTTGTTTTATTGGTCCACTTCTTCACTCATGAGAAACCTAATCTATTATTCTCAGCATCAACCTAATTTCTTCTTTTCAATAGTGTAATATTCCCCAACCCTTTACTACTTATCGCCAAAGTTATAATGGGTCATAACCATCTTTCCTACTTTTCGGGTAATCTTCTACTTTTCTTTCTTTTACGTTGAACTGCTGGTTTTCTTGCGCTGCGTTGTGCTTTTGTGCTTCAAAATCCGCCCTTGTCACGCACTCTGATCGTGCCTTTTAACGTTTCATCTCCCAAAACATAGTTATTCTCATTTATCCAATCATACAAATGAATTTTGGAAACGATAAATAGTAAATTATTTATGTAACACGAGAAAAACCTTATTAAATGTTAATTTAATTTAAATAATAACTTTATTAAGAAAAAATAAGAAAGTAAACACATAATGTAATAAAAAAAATACAATTTTATATTTGCAAAAGATTTTAAGATGAATATCCAAAAATAATTAATTTATGAACCTCTCATGAATGGATGAATTAAAAACTAAATTAATCCTCATGTGTAATCAAATTTCAACTCCATGAGATTCTTTTCCTTCATGAAATATATCTTAATATATTAAAATTTTGCTTATCCCTTTCTAAGTATTCCTGTGTAATCATTTTTTCAATGTTATTTTTTAATACTTCTACATCTAACCTGAACGTCCTCCCTCCATGTTGCTCGATGCATTCATTTATTAGTTGTTCATGATCTGAAGATTTTATTTCTTCATGATGTCGATTATTAAGGCATTGATTTTTTCCTCTCTGTCCATATCAATGTTCTCAATGACCTTTTTCTTCTCTGATAGAAGTAGATCTTAATCTTCCTTGTTATGTTTGCAAAACTGTAATTGATTTCAAAACTATCGCATGCATATATTTCTTTTGTCTCCGGATCCTTGAGTAAAATTTTATACTTCCCAAATACAATTGAATGTAGCAGTCTAATAAGATCTTCATCTCTCAAATTCAACTGAGATTTGATGCCTAAATAACTCAACTTTTGAGAGCTATTAACCAATAACAATAAAATTGCATAGTACGGTGTTACTATCAATTCTATTGGCTCATCATGAAAATTTCCCATGACATTACAGGTTCCCGTGGAATATAGCCACATAAGCTATCGATGTTTAGTATGTGTAGAATAAAAAGATAAAATATGTGAAATAAATACACGGTGAGGCTAGCTCACTTCTCTATTATTCAATGAAGACTGATTACATTTTTAAATAAGAAAATACACTACTGAGTTGCTTACATGCAAACCAAAGACAACTAGACTCTCACCTACAACTGACTTTTAGAACTGATTCTTAGAACCGACTCGTAGAACTGGTGCTTACTCCATTATTTCCAAGTCCCCCCCTTAATGGAGAATGGCTTAACTTCTACACCTAACATCTCCCTAAACAGATCAAACTTAATCTTTCCAAGAGGCTCAGTGAAAATATTAGCAACATTATTTTTTACATGTTTTGTCTATTAGGCCGGCACGGGTGTAGACGGATTGGCAAGTGCCGTGTAAATGGAAGGAAATTTGTAAAATGAAGTCTCATGTTCGATTCTCACCCGGACTTACTCGTGCGCCATTCTTCTGGGTTGGGTGGTTGCACCTGGGGTTATAGTGGTAGCCTCCTGTGGATCGACTCCGTGTCACACGAGTACGAGAACCGCGAGTTGCCGATTCCCCCAGTTAAAAAAAAAATTAAAAAATCAGCAACATTTTCACTAGTATTACAATACATAAGAGCAATTTCATTTGACTGCAACTTTTCTCTAACAAAATGAAATTGATCTTCAACATGCTTTGTCCTTGCAAGAAAAATCAGATTCTTCGCAATATTGATTGAACTTTGATTATCACATTTGATCATTGTAGGTTCCTTTCGTTCTTCTCCAACATCTTGAAGAAGTCTTCTTAACCAAACAACTTCACATGTTGTTGCACACAAGGCTTTATATTCTTCTTCAGTAAAAGGCAAAGATATAGTAGGTTGCTTTTTACTGCTCCAAGAAACAACCCCGGATCTAATGCCAAATGCGTATCTAGTGGTTGATCTTCGATCATCTCGATTTCCAACCTAATCAGAATCTGAGTAACATGTCAACTCAACACCAAATGCATTAGTATATTTAATACCATAATCGAGTGTTCATTTTAGATACCTGAGTACTTCCTTTGCTGTGTTCCAATGGATTTCATGAGGTTTCTCCATAAACTGACTTAACACACTCACAAAATATGAAATATCAGGTCTAGTTTTGGTGAGATAATTCAAACTACCCACCATCTGTCTATACACAGTGCCATTCACCTCCTTTGAACCATCTTCACAAGAAAGTTTCACATTCTGTTGCATGGGAACACTAGAAGACTTACATTGATCCATTTTAAATATCTTAACTATTTCTTTGATATACTTACTCTGACAAAAAAAAGGTTGGCCTGCATTTCTCTAAACTTCAAGACCTAGGCAGTAATGTAACTTACCAAAATATTTCATTTCAAATACTTGTGACAACTATTCCTTGATTTCATCAATTAATTTCTCTGCATTTCCTATAATTATTAAATCATCAACATATAAGGAAATCAATACTATATACCCCTACTCATCAAATTGGTATACAGATTTGGATCACTTTTGCTCCTCATAAAACCCTATTGAAGAAAGAAAGAGTCTATCTTCTCATACCATGACCTAGGTGTTTGTTTTAGTCCATACAATGCTTTCTTTAACTTACACACTAAGTGTTCTTGCCCCTTTTCCACAAACCCTTCAGGTTGAGTAAGGTAAAACTCTTCCTTTAACTCGCCATTCAAAAGTGCAGATTTAACATCTAACTAGTGTAACTTCAAATGGTACTTTGTAGCTAAAGAAATTAACATTCTGATAGTATTCAATTTAGCTACTGGTGCAAATGTTTCATCATAATCAATACCTTATGTTTGCGAATGCCTCTTTGCAACCAGTCTAGCCTTATACTTATCTATATTACCATATGATTTAAACTTGGGTTTGTATATCCATTTGCAACCAATGAGATTCTTATGTTTAAGCAATTAAGTCAATTCCCAAGTATTGTTTTTCATTATAGAATCATATTCTTCCTCCATTGCATTTCACCATTCATCATGTTCATTTGCTTCATCAAAACTCATGGGTTCTATGACATTTGAAATGATACTCATTAGGGCATAGTCTTTATACCTCTCAGGAAGCCGAATCTCTCATGAAGATCTTCTCAATTGATTATCTTCCTCCCCACTTTGTGAAGATTTGTCTTCACCTCTAGGTGAAATGTGACTGCTTGAATTTTCCATATCACTGAGTCATTGTTGTTGTTGTTGTTGTTGTCACTACGGTGATGGCTGCTGATTTGGTGGTTGTTGTTGCTCTTCTTTAACTCCTTCATCAAGAAGTCTCTGTCAGTCCTCATGACTGTTGTCATCATGATTTCCTGCTTCCTGCTCATGGAAAAGTACATCTCTACTTGCAAATACTTTGTGAGTAGCAGGATCAAATAGTTTGTATGTTTTAAATTCATAACAATACCCAATGAAAATACATTTAATGGCTTTAACATCCAATTTCCTCCTATTCTCCTTTGGAATATAAGAAAAATCCTTACACCCAAATACTTTCAAATTATAAATTGCAGGTTTGGAACCATATAAGGCCTCGAAAGGAGTAACATTATCAAGACACCTTGTTGGACTTCTATTCTTTAAATAAACTGCAGTATTTATGGATTCAACCCAAAATGCATTTGAGAGATTCTTACCTTTCATCATACTACATGCACACTCTACCAGAGTTTTGTTTTTCCTTTCAGTGACTTCGTTCTGTTGTGGAGTCTGAGGTACTGTAAACTGTTGTACTATTCCATGATCTTTGCAATATTTATTGAAGTCCCCTGATTTACACTCTCCCCCTTGATCTGAACGGAGGATTTTGATGGATTTTTCTATCTACTTTTCCACCATGGTTATGAATTCCTTAAAGTACTCGAAAACATCACTTTTCCATCTAAGGAAGTAAACCCATGTGTATCTCGTGCAATCATCAATAAATAACAGAAAGTAAAATGCACCTCTTAAAGACCTAGTCTGCATAAGCTCACAAACATCAGTATGTACAAGATCTAACAAATATCTATTTTTTTTATCAGGATTAGAGGGGAATTCATCTCTGTGCATCTTTCCTATTGCACATCCATCACACACAACATTCTCATTCTTTAACATGGGAAGTCCTTCAACCATATTATTTTTCTGTAATAACAATAAATCAGGATGATTGATGTGTCCATACCTTTGATGCCAAATAATATATGTTGGCATAGTTGCGGAAGTCAATGCGTGATGTTATTTGTTGGTAACATCAAGTTTGTATAGGCCTCATGCTTTGAATACCATTGTAACAGTTTTGAAATGGTCCAACAGATCCTTCACTATGCAATAGTATTTGAAGAACTCAACCTTCAAGTCCTAATCTATAATGGTGGACACAAAGATCAAATTTTTCTTTATTCCTGGCACATAAACAACATTGCGAATGTGACGAACTGTACCATTCGACAATGTCACAGGAATGTCTCCATATCCCTTGATCTGATGAGTGCAGTCATCTCCAAGATATATGCTGGCATCATTCTGTGTTTCTTTAAAATTAGCATACCAATTTTTATTACAAGTCATATGTACTGATGCTCCGTAATCCACAAAACATGCATCATAATCATCTGTTTCAGCAGATAAAGTAGCGTTAGACACAAACAACCTAAGATCCGATGATTCAAAATTTGGGGGTTCATCAATATCATCACTAGCAATAAATAATTTGAGATCATGATTTGACGATTTTTCTGCATAATGACCTGAATGTGTTTTAGGTTTATTCCTAGCCTCATCACTCTTCTTATTATGATAGTCTTTAACAATATGTCTAGGTCGACCATAATAAAAAAAACTCTTTGACTCATTCCTATCAGATTTCATACCATGATTTGGAGATTGTCTTCTCTGCGATGAACTGCCTCTCTACCATGAACCACCTATGTGCCATGAACTGCTTCCTCTGCCTCTTTCTCCTCATATCCCTCTCGTAGATCTCTTATTTGACCACAGTGTCAAATATTTATTCTGAGGCTTTATGTAATGTACCTCAAAATTTACATAATAATTTTTTTTTTTTATTTGGGGACGTTGAGTTGGTTTTGTGTCTTTAAGGTTTTTCAGTCATTCGTCAATCCTAAAGTACATCAATCTTATTTCCTTTTTCTCTTCTATCCTATTTTAACATAAAGTCGTCGCTTCCTATTTCGGTATTGTGTTATATACAAACATAGGTCCATAGCTAGGGACATCCCATTTCATTGCAACTTATTATTATCT
>SNQJ01S0023194.1:0-15238 GCA_010110895.2 Picea sitchensis | reverse complement strand
ACATGGAGAGGTTAACACTATTCAGAAACAAAGGTTATAATGGGTATAAAATCGAACATTAAACATGCACCTTGAATATAAAGTACGTAGAGGATTAACTTGTGAAGGTTATGGTTATGATCGTGCTAACAAACTACTCATTAGGTAACGACAAGGGCTACCTGCCTCGAATGTTTAATGCAAAGGTAGTTGGGTTCAACATATAACAGTGTAGTAAGTAAGCCATCCGGTTACCTCGCCATTAATACTCTTAGCCACCGATACTGGTGGAAACCCTTGTGCCTTAAAGGCTTGTCTGCACATTTAAAGAACTTGGGATATGTCTATTCGATTCAGAGCTTGACTAGCATGTCCAAGGAAATTTCGACACTTACCCTATATTCACATGGTCCAAGTACGAAAAACCCCATCCCCTTTACTCCATGCGAAGGTTACTCCCGCACTTTCACTCTCATTCTGGTTTTGGTTTAGTGAAGGAGGAAGCACTGTCTCAGTCCATTTTTTCATTTCCATTCTAGTTTTGGTTTAGTGAAGGAGGAGTAAACATTGCAGACCATTCCTTTGTTTGGCTTTAGCATCGTGGCCAAGGGTTCATGGTTCGGCTCTCATGCTAGATGGGTGGATATTTTGGGTGGTACTTCTCGACAGTGGCTCTGTGCGGGGTAAGTTTACCTTTTGTTGTTCTTTTATTTAAGCATTCGAATCCTTCTGCTTCATAAGTAGGTGTTTGCATGCTCCTGTTCTTGGTTAGTCCTCGATAGTATTCTCGTCTTACTTCCAGGGTACTGTGGTAAAAAGGAGTCAGGGTTCTCTTAGCAAGGTTTTGGGTCCTTTTACAGTTTTACCCCCTTTCACTGCATTATTCACCCTATCGAGACCGAGCCATTCCTCTTGTAAAGGAACATATCGTGGTGTCTATTATAAAAGTGCACTCGAAATATTTATTTTGATTTAACCCTTGTTAATGAACCTGGATTCCTCCGTCGGTGAGTCTTTGGCACATTATTGATCTTCTGTGTTTGAACTAAGGTGTTCGCTAGTGTCATTGCATTGATTAGAAGCGAAGTTTCCAAAGGTCGAAAACATTTAAATCCTTTCTGTTTATGTTTGAAATGTCGCAATGGTTTTATATTTACCATGATCGTTATACGCCTTTCATTTTTTTCCTGTAATGTTTTTCTTTGGATTAGACACCGGTATTTATCACTAATGATGGGCCCCTTGATGTGCGAGGGTACCCATTAGGGAGACACGAACTCCTCTTTCCCTTTCGGTCCGAGAGGTGTAGTGTGATGTCAGAAAACACAAATCCTCTATTACAGTTAAGTATTCACCGGATCCTTTCTAGTTACATTTTGTTCTGTAACTTAATCATATTATTCTGTTGGGATATGTTATAATGCTTCTCATTATTTTGTGCAGGTGCGGACATGCCAAAGCATGGGGACACCCTCTTCACTCCTTCAAGAGGTATTCGGGTTCCAACACAGTAACTAAGTTATTTCGGGATTACATACACCAATGGCCCATGCTCTGTCTCGTTCCTAATGTCTGATGATTTTTAGTTCCAGGTTCTGTGTTAGTTGATAAGGGGCATGCCCTGATTTGTATAAATAATTTTGGTACATAGAACAACCTGCCCAGCTTGTGCCTGGTTGGATTTTTATCACTAGACAATCGTTCCAATTAAGTAATGTGTTCATTATACATTGTGTGTTAATTTATTGTGGACACGGGATTCTAATCTGTCGCTTTCCGTATTTAAACACTCTCCTCTATATATTTTGAAATCAGTTTTTATACTACAGATTCAAATTCTTTCCTAAGCTATTCTAGCTATATATTTTTTTTCAGAATTGAATCTCATTATTGATTATACAGTCCCTTTCCCAAAATGATTTGGCCATGCATAGCAGTATGCTTAAGGGTTTTGTTTTTCTCCCAGAAATTGTGCAGTGATTCCCAGATTTCATTTATACTTATATTTTGATGTAAAATTTAGTTTTGGGTTTACGCATCACAAGCTATTTACCTTTTGTTTCTATTATCATTATTGAATAAGCCTTTACGATTTGTTCACCAGTAAATGGATAGCATCATTATTAATTTTTGGTTTACGCATTGTGTACTATTTACCTTCTATTTCTATTACCATTATTGAATAAGCCCTTATCGGTTTGATCACCAGAAAAATAGATAGCATTGTTATTACGATAGAAATTTGTGGTTATGCTGTAGGTATGCCTTTGGTTAATAGAGTCATTTCTAACTTACTGTCATATCTATATTGAATTATATATGTATATATAGTCTTCCTGTAATGGGGTCCGTGGAGTTTCCCTTTTTATTTGGAATTAATTTCCTACTTATATAATTATCTATCCACTTAGTTCTTCCAAAATTCTAATGTAGTCAGTTTACTTCAACATCATTGCTCCACTAACGTAGAATGCCCATTACAATATATATATATATATATCGGTTCATAAAAATAACTATACAAGTTTACATGCATATCGACTAATACTTCAATGTTGTAGGGTATATTTGTTTTTGAATATAAATGGTACACTCACTTGAGGAGGCTCGTTGTATACTATAAGAATATACAGGAGAAGAAATCCACCACAACTATTGGTGCACGTGGCTTCAAGTATTTATGCAAACAATGTTATTTTCATTTTACTTAACATAATTAACTAAGAAGATAACTGTAATCTGAAATCCATTCTATTATGGGGTTTGTAACTACTACAAAATTCATTTCGTTGTTTGGTACATTCCAAGATCTTGGTACATATCTGAACCAAATTTACGGGAAGACAAAGGGAACAACCATGGTCCTCCCAACCGTAGAACAGGGCAGCCAATCTACTTTCTCGATTCACCCCCTAGCCTGACCATGAGTCCATGAGGGTGAATTGAAATCTACTCTCCAACAATGTCCTTCAATTCCAGCAGTATCCCTCTTGCCTCACACTCAGAATGTAGTGCTCATAACAACAAGAAACAAAATTTCGTAGTCTTCTTTCCCTAGCATACTTGGCAGCATCCTGCCTCCTCACATATGCTCTTTATTAGTTTGCCTAGGACTTTTTTCCCCTCCCTTGGGGGATTTTCGCAGCTTTCTAAATCCCTGATTTTTAGGGGCTGCCAATCGCCAAATCACTGATTTTCCACTTCTAACAATTAGACCAGAGTTAATTCCAATGTGTTCCCCACTCATGGAGTCATGGTCAGCTAAATTTAACATGGTTGTTCCATTTGTCCTCCTGCAATCAATATAAAATATTGTATTTTTTTCATACAAGTGTCATAGTCAAATAGCTAGTTGGGACAAATTAGATCTCTGCCCAACAGTCAAAATCGTTTATTACAATTATAAAATTCGAAATTCGGAATTGCCATAAATGGCAAAAATTTTTCAATTTCGAATTTACTAAAAACGAAAATAAATTTCCAGCAATTTAGATTCTAAAAATATTTTTTTAATTTCTTTATTTTTGGGGATGTTACACTTTAGATTCCCATGCCTCTCTTCCTCTTGTAGTAAAATACTTGTTATTTCTTCAAATGTAGGAGGTTTCTCCCTTGCTGCGAGACGTGTTATGAACATATGATAATATTCTAGCATACCATTTCAGGTAATAGTAACCAGGTGAGTGTTGGAAACAATTTCCCCTATATTTACTCACTTGTCTTTCACCTCTTTAATACGACCCAAAAATGAACTAACAGATTCATTTCCATCCATTTTAGTGCCTACAATTTAGATTTCAGAAACAAAATGTGATTTGTGTTGCTAGTTTCATACAATGCTTTAAGCGTTGTCCATGTTGCAACATAAGTTCTAGCGTCTCTAATATGTGGAATTATGCTATCTTTAACTGACATGTGCAAGAATACCTTTGCCTTGTTTTCACGCTTCTCACAATCTTGGATCTGTGCTGATGTCGCACCTGCAGCCGCATCAGGTTTCAGTTCGGTTCCCTTCGCAATGTTCCAGACACCATAGCCCTCCATGAGTGTCTACATCTTGAATTTACAGTTAACGAAATTCAAGCCATCTAACTTGTTGGCTTCGTTGAGGTAGGTCTCTTCCAGCGGATTCGCCATCGCTGCAAGATATTCTCTGCAAGTGAAACACCAAGGATATGCAACTTTTCATCGAGTTTTCTCCTGTGCTGAGCAATCCGTCTCTCTGCCTTCAGATCCACTGATCCAAATCTACCTTTGTTTTCAGCTTAAATCATGCATGCATCCACCTTTAAATCATAACACCACCTCACATGCATATAKCAACCTTTAAATCATGCATGCACCTTAATATCCAAAATATCCACTTTCAATAAAAAAATCCACTTTTAATAAAGAAACAAATAAGTCCCTCTTCACCTCACGCTTTAAAAAGTATCCACTTAATAAAACAATGTTTCACTCTTACTCAAATCTTTACATATAAAAATTGAAGCTCATATATAAAAAAAWTTATATAAAAACTCCATGATTTTCCATATAACACCAAACTCTTATATAAAAAACTTTTATAAAGTGATTGTATAAACTCTTATACAATGCTCCAAAACTCACAATATAACCTCATGCACCCTCAAGCTCATGCTCCCTCCCTCAAGAACCTACACATGAAAACTCACGATTTTCTCATGGCATGCAAACTCATGCTTCAAACTCCATGCATGCAAAAATACTCACCCACGCAGAAAAAATGAAAAACTTACACTCGTGAAAACTGACGATTTGGGGATTCCGCACCTCACGCTTGTATTAGACTGTGGAAAACTCATTTGTGTCCGCACCTCTGGTTTCTTTAGACTGCGAGGAGTCCTCACCTTACTAGTGACTTGTGTGAGAAAATATTTGAAGAGCGAGTAGTTGATGCAGGAGCATCTCAAGCTAGCCAGCGCGGAGATAATAGATAGCTGGAAAAGCACCCGACGCAAGTTTTGAAAATGTTATGTAATGACAATGAGATCATTAAATGGAGGGGACACTTGTATAATATAAATGGACCTTGAACGATCTTCTCTCGTCCTTAGTAGGTAGAAGGCATTTATAATAGTTAATGCAAGAAGATAGAATTTAATGCGTAGATTAGACAGTTTAGAATGAAAGAGGGAAACGGGATATAGACACCCTGATTGTGTATTGTAAAGGGGATTATGTCAATTGAGATCATAGAGCATAGAAGAGAACAAGCAGAGAGCTATGTAGAAGAATTCCATGTACAGAGGTTCTGGATTAATACAAAAGGGCTTTGATTCAGGCTCATGGTGTTCAAATATTCTCTGTGTATGCATTATTGAATGTTATGCTCATGAATGATTTACTCTTTCTGTCATACAATTTATTTTATGCTATGTATGAATTATTTATTGTTGAATGTATGAAATCTGAGAGAGAGAGAGAGTAAGGGAAATGAGTTTCAATTGTTTCTCTATCTGTCCAAAAGTTCTTGCAAGGAGTGC
The DNA here is from genome assembly GCA_010110895.2 of Picea sitchensis. NCBI lineage: Eukaryota > Viridiplantae > Streptophyta > Pinopsida > Pinales > Pinaceae > Picea > Picea sitchensis. The sequence continues at coordinate 9,752 of SNQJ01S0023194.1, read as the reverse complement.
AGTTGAATTGTCTGCAAGGAGTGCGTTGACAAAGGGTTCAGAGGTTTGTATTTGAAAGCTTAGATAAGATAGTTTTTGTTCTCATTCTCTCATAAGTGAAGCTAGGCACAGGAGCCGTGCAAGGAGTGTGTAGGCCGAGTAAAGTCTCAGGTTTTGCGAACCTGAGGAATTGTTGAACGACTACTGCTGCAAGAAGTGCGTAGAGTCGAAGGAGTTCAATTCTTTAAAGTAATTGAAGGATTTGCTGCAAGGAGTGCGTGCAGGAGTCTTCTTTAAGACTCGGAGTTGGGAAAATATTAGGAAGGATAACTCCTTCGAAGTTGTCGAAGAGGAGCACAGGAAGTTGGTGCATTGCATCATTGAGAAGGTGTCACAAGTTTGTGTTGCATGCGGGTAAATTTCTTGGAAAAATACTTTGGAGAAAAGTTGCAAAAGTCCTTGAGAAGGAAGGAGAATGGACGATCAGAATTCTCCGTGGAGAATTCGCGAAGTCTCGTGAGCTGTCAGATCTCACGGAGGAGCAGGGGAGTTACAGAGAGTGTTTTCAACTGTTCAAGCTCAGGAGAGGCAGAGCCGCAGATTCAACCCAACAAGGGCTGTTGGATTTTCCTGAGTATTTCCATTTCGGGGTTTCGTAGATTGAAGTCCCAAAATATTTGAATTAAGACTCGTGAAGTGCGAAGTCTCGAAAAGGGGGAAAATCTAGTTGTGGGGCCAGCGCCGGAAATCGTGTCGGAGTTTGACATTTTGGGATTTTCGGGAAATAGAGAGTCAGGATTTCGGAGGTTGTGGAGCAGAGTTGCATGACATCGCAACTCGCAGACTCACTAAAGCCGAATAGCTGAAATTGATATCGGGATTCGAAAATTCGGGGTTTGCATTGACAAGATATTTTGGTATTGAGAGTCTCGAGCTCCCGATACACGAAAGATGTGCTGACCGTTGGATCAAGCAGGGAATCATAGTCCTTGATTTATTTTGGTGACCAAACCTCAGTTCATTAAATTGGATTTCAGGGTCTGAGGAATAAGACACTTGATTACAGGATTCGCGAAATCACGAAATCCGATCTCCCGAAGCATAAAAGGGGGAAATTCTCAAGGTTATTTGTGGGTGAAGATTTCTCGAAATGGAAATAGAAGAGCCAAATGTTGAGAGCTCTTCGGGCCAATGGAAGAAGAAAGATCCTGTGTGCATGGACTTCTGACCTACAGGTTGGGAGGGCTGTGTTAGTAGTGTGTCGCCACACCTTTCTAGTGGAGGGACCTGCGGACCTCCATGAATTTCCGCACCTCACTCCCGTGGCTTTGATACCAAGATAAAATATGCAAAACAACCACATGGTGAGGCTACGCTCACTTCTCTATTATTCAATGAAGACTGATTACATTTTTAAATAGGAAAAGACTCTGAGTCTGTCCATTATTTTCGAGTTAAAACTCGTTGAATGCCTCCACACATTTGATCATCTCCAAAGGAAAACTAGGTTCAGAAGATTTGAAAGTTGGCCAAAATGAGAAATTCAATACCCTAACATCCAACTTTATTCCACGATGGATATTTGGATTCCTAGTCAGGTTGCCTCAAAGCTAGTCTAGTTTGCTTGTGCTTCTAACATATCTCTAACCATACTCCCCATATTTGATGTGAATTGATTACCAAATTGTTGTTTCAGTTTTGACAACATGCTCAGCTCATGAATATAATCTGTACTTTTTTTATCATACAGTAGTCGACCGACTAACTTTCTCCTATATAATTCCACAAACATATCTCTATCTCTCACATATTCCAGAAATTTGGTGACATTTGCAAGAATACCCTCAATCTCGTCATATCTTAATTTTTTACAAATGGCACCTTTTTTCAATAAAATATCACAAACGATGGCCAGGAATTCTTCACTTGTGCTTCCTGCAACGTTTTTATTACAGAATTCCTCAAACGCTTCCTTTAAATCCCTATAGAAAGGATCATCGCGATGAAAGGAATGGATAATGTAATCCACATAGTTATCATACAATACCAGAACTATATATACAAATGCAACTTCTTATTTCATGCCACCTATAACCTTTCTCCCTGTCTTATCAGTTATAGCATTCAATACCCTCATAACTAGTGGAGTTCCTTCTCTAATTACATGCTCTTTAAAAGTATTTACAAGTGTTTGCAGACCTTCAGGTATTCTACAAAACATACTGTAAAGCTTTGAAAGATCAAGTTTGTTTTCATCCCTGAGAAGGCTACAACAATAAAGAACCCTGGGTGAGATCATGGAGTCTTGGGTGATGATGCGACATGCATGAGATCGATGGATGTAGCTTGGTATTTAGAGGGTGGGGGCCTTGAGGGAGACTATGATGTTTTGGAAAATTCTCAGAGTAGAGGGATTATTGTGGGAGGTGTTAGATTAGTGAGGATCTCGGGGTGCACATGGAAAGTCAAACACAGAGAGACATTGGGGTTATTGATGACATGGTGCATGGCGGTGGTAGTGGTTCGCGGCTATGGTAAAGTGATGGAAAATGAAGTAAGTAAATAGGTGTGTCCAACCTATTTAAGGTGGTATTGATGAGTCTTGGCGTGATAAATTGCTTGTCGATCTTGTTGGTAAGGAAGACCGAGAAGGAGGTCAGCACAATCTAACGGTGGCACATCGCATATCACCATGTCATGAAAGAGACCAATGACGAAGGTAACGACGCAAAATCTAGAAATAGTAATGTGAGGACCATTATTCTGGACCCAACCAAGCTGATATGGATCGGGGTGTGGGGTGGTTTGAAGTTGCAGATGATGGACAAATTGTTGTGATATCTGATTTATTTCACTGTCATTTTCGAGGATGAGAGCGGCGAGTTCATATTTAATTTAGACGTTGTGAGTGTAGAGAGGAACATTATTGTGAGTGGGTTCTAGCATAGTCATGAGAATGAGGGATGGGTTTCCTTGGGTGGGGCTGGTGAGAGAGATGACTTCTCCTTGCTCGAGAAACTCAGTGGTTGTGGTCTCTGCAAACAAGGTCTAATGGGGGTGGCTATTTTTAATGGCTTGACAGTCAACAAAGTTATGGGAGTTGGTCTTGTGAGAATTACACCAAACTTCATTTTTGGTCATTGACAAGGAAGAAGGATAAGGTTGAGAATGAGAAGGAGGTGGGTGATCAGGATGGGTTCTATTTGGCAGATGGAAAATCTGAGGATCCATATTTCTTTCTATGACTAAGGCCTGTAAGAAAGCCTTGTCTGGAGAAGGACTATACAAAATATCCACCTCCCTTCGGAGAGGTAACTCTAAACCAGAGTTGAACTTGATAATTAAAACCTTGTATGGTTCGTTGATATGGATTTGTATGCACAAGTTGGAGAATACATGGATGTAGCCTTGAACCTATTCATTGGAAATCTCATGGGGTTGTAACCACTTTGCGAGTAAGTTATGAAGGTAGCCTGCAGGGTAGAAGAATTCTCTCAATGCGTAAAAGAATGTATCCCATGAAGTAATGCATCCATTTTTTGAGGATGATCGAGTACCAATCTTGATGATCAATTACGCACTATCCAGGTGTGTGTCCCACCAAGTTTCGGTGACTCCTTCGAGTTGAAAACTAGATATTTGCAATTTGTTGGCCTCCTCCATTTGAGGTGAGGTATTGAAATAAGTGGAGAGGATACAGAGCCAGGAATCCACAGTCTCGACATTCATTTGGTCGACGAACTTGGGTAATTGAGGACGGGTGTCCAGCTGCATGGTCATTGGAGGTCTTCGATGTTGAATTCAAATCAGTTCTTGTAGATCCAGCACCAAATTTGCCACTGGGCTTAATGTGTCTAAGATGGATTCCTCACTGCAGGTTTCTCATTGACGCGTCATGGTTGGCAGCTTAGAATAGACCCTGAAGAGGGTGTCAAAGAATCCTGATAATGGTGAAATGCATACTGTAAGCAGAAGCATGAGACTAAGTATGAAAACCAATTGATCTGGCTTGAGGGCGAATGTTGGCCAATTTCTTTGCTAGTCAACAACATGTGCTAGAGTGAAAAAGAGAGGAAACACGTATGTTGTTCTCTTTTCTCAGTGGGGGCAGATGTTGGGTAAATACACCACGAGAAAGTTTCAAAACAATGCGTTATGGAGTGGTCAAGACAAAAAATGAGAGACATCCATGTGCTCTTAAGAAGAGAAGAACACAAAATGATTTTTGTGGTGTGCTCTTTGTTCCTTCCTTGGTGGTGGTCATTTTCGTTTGGAGATCCACATGTTGGCAGCCCTGTGACTGAAGAACAAAATGTTCAGTCTCGAAACAGAGATGCACACTAGTACCTTTGGTGTGAAATCTCTCTTTTCTCCCTCCTAAATAGCAACACTCTGCGAGACGGTGTTCTCTTTGTAGTGATTGCATATCCTTTCTCCCTCACTTCATGGGGTTGGTTACATGAATTCCATTATTCTTGGGAATTTTGTTAACCATACATCATTTTTAGGAGGATTTTGGTGAGGTATTGAAATAAGTGGAGAGGATACAGAGCCAGGAATCCACAGTCTCGGCATTCATTTGGTCGACGAACTTGGGTAATTGAGGACGGGTGTCCAACTGCATGGGCGTTGGAGGTCTTCGACGTTGAATTCAAATTAGTTCTTGTAGATCCAACACCAAATCTGCCACTGGGATTGATGTGTCTAAGATGGATTCCTCATTGGAGGTTTCTCGTTGAGGTGTCATGTTTGGCAGCCTAGAATAGACGCTGAGGAGGGTGTCAAAGAATCCTGATAATGGTGAAATGCACGCTCTAAGAAGAAGCATGAGACTAAGTATGAAAACCAATTGATCTAGCTTGAGGGCGAATGTTGGGCAATTTGTTTGCTAGTCAGCAACATGTGCTAGAGTGAAAAAGAGAGGAAACACATACGTTGTTCCTTTTTCTTGATGGGGGCGGATGTTGGGTGAATACACCACGAGCAAGTTGCAAAACAATGCGTTCTGGAGTGGTCAAGATAGAAAATGAGAGACACCCATGTGCTCTTAAGCAGAGAAGAACAAAAAATGATTTTTGTGGTGTTCTCTTTGTTCCTTCCTCAGTCCTGGTTGTTTTGGTTTATAGATCCACATGTTGGAAGCCCCTTGACTGAAGAACAAAATGCCCAGTCTCGAAACAGAGATGCACACTAGTACCTTTGGTGTGCAATCTCTCTTTTCTCCCTCCTAAAAAACAACACTCTGCGAGAAGGTGTTCTCTTTGTAGTGATTGCATATCTTTTCTCCCTCACTTCATGGGTTTAGTTACATGAATTCCATTATTCTTGTGAATTTTTTTGACCAAAAATCATTTTTAGGAGGATTTTGGTGAGGTATTGAAATAAGTGGAGAGGATACAGAGCCAGGAATCCACAGTCTCGACATTCATTTGGTCGACAAACTTGGGTAATTGAGGATGGGTGTCCAACTTCATGGTCTTTGGAGGTCTTCGATGTTGAATTCAAATCAGTTCTTGTAGATCCAACACCAAATCGGCCACTGGGCTTGATGTGTCTAAGATGGATTCCTCACTGGAGGTTTCTCGTTGAGGCGTCATGGTTGGCAGCGTAGAATAGACCCTGAAGAGGGTGTCAAAGTATCCTGATAATGGTGAAACTCACACTCTAAGAAGAAGCATGAGACTAAGTATGAAAACCAATTGATCTGGCTTGACGGCGAATGTTGGGCAATTTGTTTGCTAGTCAACAACATGTGCTAGAGTGAAAAAGAGAGGAAAAGTGTATGTTGTTCTCTTTTCTTAGTGGTGATGAATTTTGGGTGAATACACCATGAGCAAGTTGCAAAGCAATGCATTTTGGACTGGTCAAGACAGAAAACGAGAGACATCCACGCGCTCTTAAACAAAGAAGAACAAAAAATGATTTTTGTGGTGTGCTCTTTGTTCCTTCCTTGGTCGTGGTCATTTTGGTTTGGAGATCCACATGTTGGCAACCCCTTGACTCAAGAACAAAATGCTCAGTCTTGAAACAAAGATGCACACTAGTACCTTTGGTGTGCAATCTCTCTTTTCTCCCTCCTAAACAACAACACAATGCGAGAAGGTGTTCTCTTTGTAGTGATTGCAGATCCTTTCTCCCTCACTTCATGGGGTTGGTTACATGAATTGCATTATTCTTGGGAATTTTGTTGACCATACATCATTTTTAGGAGGATTTTAGTGAGGTATTGAAATAAGTGGAGAGGATACAGAGACAGGAATCCACAGTCTTGACATTCATTTGGTCGACGAACTTGGGTAATTGAGGATGGGTGTCCAGCTGCATGGTCATTGGAGGTCTTCGATGTTGAATTCAAATTAGTTCTTGTAGATCCAACACCAAATATGCTACTGGTATTAATGTGTCTAAGATGGATTCCTCCCTGGAGGTTTCTCGTTGAGGTGTCATGGTTGGCAGCCTAGAATAGACTGTGAAGAGGGTGTCAAAGTATCCTGATAATGGTGAAATGCATGCTCTAAGTAGAAGAATGGGACTAAGTATGAAAACCAATTGATCTGGCTTGAGGGCGAATGTTGGGCAATTTGTTTGCTAGTCAACAACATGTGCTAGAGTGAAAAAGAGAGGATACGTGTACGTTGTTCTCTCTTCTCAGTGGGGGCGGATGTTGGGTGAATACACCACGAGCAAGTTGCAAAACAATGCGTTCTGGAGTTGTCAAGATAGAAAACGAGAGACACCCACGTGCTCTTAACCATAGAAGAACAAAAAATGATTTTTGTGGTGTTCTCTTTGTTCCTTCCTCGGTCCTGGTCATTTTGGTTTATAGATCCACATGTTGGAAACCCCTTGACTGAAGAACAAAATGCTAAGTCTCGAAACATAGATGCACACTAGTACCTTTGGTGTGCAATCTCTCTTTTCTCCCTCCTAAAAAACAACACTCTGCGAGAAGGTGTTCTCTTTGTAGTGATTGCAGATCCTTTCTCCCTCACTTCATGGGTTTGGTTACATGAACTCCATTATTCTTGGGAATTTTTTTGACCAAACATCATTTTTAGGAGGATTTTGGTGAGGTATTGAAATAAGTGGAGAGGATACAGAGCTAGGAATCCACAGTCTCGGCATTCATTTGGTCGACGAACTTGGGTAATTGAGGACGGGTGTCCAACTGCATGGTCGTTGGAGGTCTTCGATGTTGAATTCAAATCAGTTCTTGTAGATCCAACACCAAATCGGCCACTGGGATTGATGTGTCTAAGATGGATTCCTCACTGGAGGTTTCTTGTTGAGGCGTCATGGTTGGCAGCGTAGAATAGACCCTAAAGAGGGTGTCAAAGTAACCTGATAATGGTGAAACGCACACTCTAAGAAGAAGCATGAGACTAAGTATGAAAACCAATTGATCTGGCTTGACGGTGAATGTTGGGCAATTTGTTTGCTAGTCAACAACATGTGCTAGAGTGAAAAAGAGAGGAAACACGTATGTTATTCTCTTTTCTCAGTGGGGGAGAATGTTGGGTGAATACACCACGAGCAAGTTGCAAAGCAATGCATTCTGGAGTGGTCAAGACAAAAAATGAGAGACATCCACGCGCTCTTAAGCAAAGAAGAACAAAAGATGATTTTTGTTGTGTGCTTTTTGTTCCTTCCTTGGTCGTGGTCGTTTTGGTTTGGAGATCCACATGTTGGCAACCCCTTGACTAAAGAACAAAATGCTCAGTCTCGAAACAGAGATGCACACTAGTACCTTTGGTGTGCAATCTCTCTTTTCTCCCTCCTAAACAACAACACTCTGCGAGAAGGTGTTCTCTTTGTAGTGATTGCAGATCCTTTCTCCCTCACCTCATGGGGTTGGTTACATGAATTCCATTATTCTTGGGAATTTTGTTGACCATACATCATTTTTAGGAGGATTTTGGTGAGGTATTGAAATAAGTGGAGAGGATACAGAGCCAAGAATCCACAGTCTCKACATTCATTTGGTCGACGAACTTGGGTAATTGAGGATGGGTTTCCAGCTGCATGGTCGTTGGAGGTCTTCGATGTTGAATTCAAATCAGTTCTTGTAGATCCAACACCAAATCTGATACTGGTCTTAATGTGTCTAAGATGGATTACTCCCTGGAGGTTTCTCGTTGAGGTGTCATGGTTGGCAGCCTAGAATAGACCGTGAAGAGGGTGTCAAAGTATCCTGATAATGGTGAAATGCAGGCTCTAAGCAGAAGAATGGGACTAAGTATGAAAACCAATTGATCTGGCTTGAGGGCGAATGTTGGGCAATTTGTTTGCTAGTCAACAACATGTGCTAGAGTGAAAAAGAGAGGAAACGTGTACGTTGTTCTCTCTTCTCAGTGGAGGCGGAAGTTGGGTGAATACAAAATGAGCAAGTTGCAAAACAATGTGTTCTGGAGTGGTCAAGACAGAAAACGAGAGACATCCATGCGCTCTTAAGCAGAGAATAACAAAAAATGATTTTTGTGGTGTGCTCTTTGTTCCTTCCTTGGTCGTGGTAGTTTTGGTTTGGAGATCCACATGTTGGCAGCCCCTTGACTGAAGAACAAAATGCTAAGTCTCGAAACAAATATGCACACTAGTACCTTTGGTGTGCAATCTCTCTTTTCTCCCTCCTAAACAACAACACGAAATTGGCCCTCACGTTTGTTTTCTGAGCGTAAATTTTTTTGGGGTGGATGAAGTTTTTGGTCCCACTGACAGAACACACTCTGATACCAATTTATATGAGTGTGAGGGAGTCTTTATCTCTTGAGAACGTAGGCTACACAAAAACAGAATTAGAGAAAGTAGGCTACACAAAAACTTCCTCAATCGTATTATCTCTTTTAGTGTATTCTTAAACAAATAATGCCTATCTTAAAAAATGAAAGATGTTGCTTTTCCTTATAAGATTATCTCCGCAATCAAATATGCAAGAGAACTTTCCCCATGATTTATTGACCTAAGTACTCTTACATAAAAATTAGGCATTGCCATTATTACTTATACGAGAAATATGATTTATTACAAAAAGACTCATTGGCGCTGACCTAAACTAGACATAGTATTACTTCTACTTCTCCTCTATCTTGTTGCGGATGACTCGAACTTGCAATGTGCCCTATTAGGAAGGTTTCCATCCTATCTTATTGGTCCACTCCATCACTCATGAGAAAACCAATCTATTATTCTTGCCATCAACCTAATTTCTTCTTTTCAGTAGCCCAATATTCCCCAACCCTTTACATATTTATACATAGAATTAGGGATAAAACCCCTAATAACTACTTATTACCAAAGTTCTAATGGGTCATAAGCACGTTTCCCTATTTTACACTAATATGCTACTTTTCTTTCTCTTACAACTGTTGGTTTTATTGCGTTGTGTTGTGCTTTTGTGCTTCAAAATCCACCCTTGTGGCGCACTCCCGTTTAACCATTCATCTCCTATGACACAACTCCCAAAACATATTTATTCTAATCATACATACGAAAATTAAATAATATATTTGTTAAGTAAAAATAAGAAAGTAAACACGTAATGTAATTAAAAAAAATGCAATTTTATATTTGAAAGGGGTTTAACCATGAATATTCAAAAATAATTAATTTATGAACCTGTCATGAATGGGATGTATTAAAAAATGAATTTATCCTCATGTGTAATCAAATTTCAACTCCATGGGATTCTTTTCCTTCATGGAACATATCTTAATATATTAAAATTTTGCTTATCCCTTTCTAAGTATTCCCATGTAATCAATTTTTCAATGCTATTT
>SNQJ01S0023193.1:126777-141539 GCA_010110895.2 Picea sitchensis | reverse complement strand
AAACAACTAACTTTCTCCATGAGAGCTCTTCTCCTTTTATAAGCTGAAGAGGATAAGGTGAGGTGGTTAGGATGATCCCACTAAATCATGAAAGTGAGTAAGATCCAAACCATTTGAATGCCACCTCACCATGGAAGTTTCTCCTTCTAGAAGATTCGAGAAAATGCTTGTTTTTCCCACGTGTAAGCATTCTCGCACCCTGCCTATAGAGAATACTGTGAACTCCTCTCGACCTAGCTATGATGTAGCCTGTGAGAATAAAGCATTCTCACACCCTATCTATAATGCAGCTTGCGAACTTCCTTTTTTATAGGGTTTTTACAAAGGAAAATGCAACTTCTTTTCTCAGGAAAAGTTCTTCTCCCTTCCTTCTTCAGGAACTCAAGCCACTAACCCCTCCGAAGGCAACAAATAGGTTTACATCATTAACAGTCATGGGGATGCTGAAAATAATGTGTAACAATTATGAAACACCCCACCCTTTTCTTAACGAAACTATCCACTCCCACTTAATTTCAACAAGATTGGCTCACACCCCCAATATCTCAAACAACCACATATAAAAAATTTCTAAAAAATCACTAAGTTTTCCTCCACAGGAGATGCCAAAAGAAATATTTTAGTCTAGGTAGGATTTCAGGGATAGGAATCCAAGTAACTCCTTGTTATTTGGTTCTCACATTTTCAAAACAATAGAAGTTGTCAAATAGAGAACTTTAAATCCTCCAAGTCAAGTGTTCCTAACACCACAAGGCAGGGAGATACCCGTGAAGGGTTGAAGTTTGAGGTCCGGTTGTTCTGTGCGTCTCCCCTTGAGGCACCCACCTCTTGGACGGGATCCAACCCATGACCCATTTCTTAGGCCAAAAATCTAAATGTCGCACTTTGACCGAGGTACCTAGTGACCAAATTTTAAGAGATCTACCCAAGTGGCAATTGTGGGCTGCAATTGAACCTTGATCATATTTTGTGTGGCTATTGGGAAATATCACCAGTTCTTTCAGGATATGCCCCCTCCACCCCTCGTTATAACTGATTGCTTCATCCTTCACTAGTTTCTCTTCCAGTGGCTTCAGACCCCACTATCGAGTGCTATTGGAAGGTCCAATGCTATTTTGAGAGGAAGGATGTTACGTCTTTTAGGACACGAGCATTTTTTTTATTTGTTCCCCCATGTGGACAAAATCCACCTATCCACATATATGCTTCTTTATCAGAACACTTTATGTATTATGCACTTCTGATTACATTTGATTTGGATATATATCGTGTAAAGTTCAAAAATTGCAGCAAAGGCTCTTGTTTATTTATTGCTCTCACCACCATTCGCACACATTCACTCAGCTAGTCGGACATCATAGGGGACCCACAGAACCCCCATCATTATAGATGCTTTCTAAATCTCCCTCCTATTCTAGGGGGAGTTCCTAGTCTTGCCAACTCATCGGCTCCACCTTCTCACACTCCTGTGAGTGCCACTATCTTGGGATCAACTTTTCTTGGTTCCACCTTACTTGGGTCCAATCCCCAAGGTCCAGCGTCCACTCACTTTCCTTTACATGGAAGTGGGGGGCCAACTTCCTCTCAAGGGGGAAGTACAAACCCACCTAGTCCCCCTCAAGGGTCAGGTTCAAAAAACACTCACACCATGGCTTGAAATAATCCTCCACCACCACTCCAAATGCCATATTTGGGCTCTCTCAACATACCAGATCTAAGAAAAATCACAAATGATCCTATATTGCATTACCCCACATGGCCTGTAATGCCTACCAAACTACTTCATATATCCCCAAGTTTAAAGGAAAGGTAGGAGATGACCTTGCCAACCATGTCATGACTTTCCACTTATGGTGCTCTTCCAACAACATTATAGATGATTCCATCTGACTATGATTATTTCAACGCACACTCACTGGCCCATCATCCAAGTGGTATGTAGATGAAAAATTAGGGTCCCATGCAACTTTCAAGTCATTGGCCAAAGCATTTTTGAACTTCTTCCAATTACCAATCCTCCATGACAATGGTCTTGAACTACTCTCTAATTTTAAACAAACCTCAGCCACACATATCGCTGATCACATTCATGAGTGGCATTGACGATGTAGTTTGTGCAAAGCAGAAACCACCTAACAACAATGTCTTGATTGGTTTCTCAGATCACTTGTCTCTCTCCTCAGTAAAGATGTGTCTTCCACCTTCCCTCAATCAGAAGAAGAAGCCATCAGTAAGGCTCAACAATACGACCTCATCTATTCACAATTAGGATACTTGTACACAATACTTCTTGATCTCCCAAGACCCATGCAATTTGGCTAAGACAAGACTGGGATGTCTCACTCAGTAGATGGATTGATTGGTAACACCACACACCACAATCCACAACCCCAACAACCACCAATGTATGGCACACCTCAATATCCATCGGCATATGGAGGAATCCCTTATTATCCTCCACCCCCTTATCAACAACCATACCCTGTTGCCCTTCCTCCACCCATCAGTGGGCCACCGCTGACACCCACAATACGCCCACCTATCCAAACAAGTTTTGGTACTCCCTCTACCTCATCTTATACTCTAAGTACTAGCAAAAGCACCATGCCTTCCTATGTACCTTACAAATCATTACCACAACATAATCTGTACTTTCCATATCTTGGCCCTCCACAACCCATGGCTCCACCACAAGGACACCCTCACGCTGGGGTTAATTTTGTTCAACCTTCTCCCATTCAGCAATATCAAAATTTTGAATAGCTAAATACGGCAAATCCAACCCATCAGTTGAATAATGCCAAAAAGAAAGGAAAAAATTGGAACAATAACAACCCAAGTCAAGGCAGAAATCACCCCCAACAGAACCAACCTAATGGGGGCAACCAGAATCAAGGGACTCAGAACCCCCAGGGGGGCAACAACAACAGACGTTAATGGAAAAATAAAATAACCTTCGAACCAACTTCCCATGTTCCCTTTGTGGTGAGTTCGGTCACTATACTCATCATTGCCACCAAATCACTGATTTTAAATGGATGAAAGACTCTGTGAATGGACCACATCCTCCAACACCGCCTGCCCCTCAACAAGCCCCATAAAAATACGTGCAAAAACCACCCCCAACCATGCTGCAAAACCCCATTCCACACCAAGGAGTGATGAACACCCAATAGGACATGAAACCTACCCCACCACAGTTGGGACAATATCTCAATCCAAGCAATCCCGTAGATCACACTATCCTCCTCACTAGTGAGGAAGAAGTCCTTCTACAAACACATAGTTGTCAATATAGTGCACCCTATGAGTCTCCTCCCATTTTCCCAGAAACAATCCCAGCACCAACGGGACCCCCTTTGATGATCCCTTGCCCTAACATGGAAACACCTCTTCGCATCCCTCGCATCCCATTGTGCAAGAATATCCACAACTCTCAAGCTAGGGCGGATCATAATTACAGTTTGGTTGATGACTTGGCACAATCCCTAGCTACCATGTCAGTCTCAGAAGTACTTCAAATGTGTCCCACTCAGCGGAAGTCATTAATTTCCACCTTGGGGGCAGTCGACCCTACGGATACTCAACTCATCACATTTGATCTCGACAATGGAGAACCTCGCCTCCCCACTCTCATCACTTTTCAAATCCCTGTTAAAATTCAAAACATTACAATTCATCGGTGCAACAATAATGAAGGTGCATCCACATGCATCATGTCCAAGTCTATATGGCAGAAAATTGGTTCCCCCGAACTCATACCATCTACCATTACCTTAAGAGCTTATGACGGACGACCATCTTCTCCTGAAGGGCTCTTCCAAAATGTCCCTATAGAACTCGGGGGCAAGACCATTCTCATTCACATTGAAGTTATCGATGCCCCACTTTATTACAATATCTTGTTCGGTCGTAGCTACATGTATGCTATGAAGGCAGTTTCCTCTTCCATCTTTCAAACCATGATGTTCCCCCATAATGGGAAGATCATTACCATTTATCAAGTTTCACATTATGAGCCTAACCCTTCTGCCAACATCGATAACATTCTCCTTTTCGTCCACACTAATCCTGAGGCATACCCACTCATTGATATGGGGCCCAAAACTTTCAAATACCCATCCTTGTTAGGAACTTACCATGGTGCACCACTACTCATTCATCCTTCCAATCAGGTATGTGTCGTCTCGTCCAAAGGAACTGACATTGAGGATACCCTTCCTCCCAGTGAGGCTTCTCTTATATCTGACGTCCCACTAGTCACAAAGCTCCTCCCTCAAGAATCTCCTGTGAACTTGTCGACTCCACTAGTTCATGATTTCACCTCACCCAAGGCCATATCCCAATTTGGGAGACAGTTCCCCAAGCCATTACTCAAATCCCCTTCTTTTACCCTCCACTAGGCATATAATTTCCAGGTAGCCACAACGCTTACCCTTCCCAATATGGTGCTGGAAATTCCAGTATGGTATCTATATCCACCCACCATGGTCCCTCAACCATCCCTCCCTCCTTAAACCAAAGTAATTCCGATGCAAATTCTAGTACCTACTCCCACAACACCACCAACATCCCCACTCACTACCACCACTACTACAACTGTGGGCAGACATAAAAATAAAGAGCCCATCGCTCCCCCACCCCCACGTGTCCAACCTCCTTGTGCACTATGTGAGAAATATGGACACCCAACCAAAAAATGTCCATCTCTACCCAAGTTATGTAACCTAATTCAACTCAATCAAACACCATCAGCATTCATCACTTCATCAAGTACTGCTGCTACCGCCCCTAACATAAGTAACAAAGGACTGCGAACCAAATTCGCTTGCGCCATATGTTCAGAATATGGCCATTATACACACCATTTCCCAGTGCTACCTCAATTCCGACAGACATTAATAGCAGTATGCCAGAGCTTCCAGCACGAACCCAATCCATCTACATCATCATCACCAAACGTCACTGACATCCATTATGTCATGACTTCAATAAATGAATGTATGAGATGCCCTTTCTATCTCTGTGAATCCTTAGACATTTCACATATCAATGTCCTATGATCATTGAATACAGGCAATGCCAAGTGACCCTGATTCAAACTCATGCACCCCCTATAGAATCGATGATTAACCCTACCCCATCACCAGAGATTCTTCATATTATTTCTCCTGAGCTAGAAGCACTACCTACTCCTCCATGGTTCTTGGGTGACTTATACAAGGATTTACCCCCGAATCCCCCCAATTTCCCCATTCATTTCCCCATGAAAATTTTATGCCCAACTACCATTTATAAACCTCAGTATCTCAATATTTGGTTTATGTCGAGCAAACCATCACAATCTCATTGCGTCATTCCCCCTTCTTCATCACCAGAAGACAACCACACGGTGATAGTCATCGATATCACTCTTTTAGATCCCTTGTATTCCCAACAATTTCACTATGATGAGGACATACTCAAGGAATTAACCACCCCCAACTACCCATGGGATGCGCTACACCATAGAGCACTCTTCCTTTCACATGAAGCCTTCACGCCTCCTAACCAATTCCCCATATACGCAGTTGAAACTATGGATTTTATCCCATCAAGGCATATCAACTGGTTCAACCCTATCCCTGCCCCTGATTCTTTTGAAGAAGGAAATATGTCCAACATTTCCCCTACCATCAAAATCAATATTTCCACAAAAAAAAGAGTCGTCGAGGAAATCACCATTGGCACTACATGCACTCCTGAAGAAATCACCACCTACAAAGCCTTCATTCAATAATACTGGGATATTTTTGCCTGTTCATACACAAAGATGGCTGGCTTTGAACCCTCTATTGTCGAAAATTGCATAGACACCTGGCCTGATGTCACACCGGTTCGCCAAAAACAATGACCGCTACTCCCATCCAAAGCAGTGACCATCAAAGCTAAGATTGACAAATTACGCGCTGCTGGGTTCATCTACCCCATCGCTTATGCCTCATGGGTCTCCAACCCTGTCCCTGTTAACAAAAAATAGGGCACCATCTGTGTATGTACGAACTTTCGCGATCTCAATCACTCCTATCCCAAAGACAACTTTCCAACGCCTTTCATCGATCAAATTATCAATGACTGTGCAGGCCATGAGGCTTTATCCTTCATGGACGGTTTCTCTGGATATAACCAAATCCAAATCCATCTGGCCGATCAATACAAGACCACATTTACCATCCCCTTGGGGTACTTTTTCATATCGTGTCATGCCTTTTGGCCTAAAAAATGCTGGCACAACTTTCTAATGGGCTATGACATACATTTTCCATGATCTGGCTCATATCATCCTTGCATACTTGGATGACCTAACAAATCGATCATAAAAACACACTTAGCATCTTGATGATTTACGAATCATCTTCCA
Source organism: Picea sitchensis (assembly GCA_010110895.2). Taxonomy (NCBI): domain Eukaryota; kingdom Viridiplantae; phylum Streptophyta; class Pinopsida; order Pinales; family Pinaceae; genus Picea; species Picea sitchensis. The sequence goes on along the minus strand of SNQJ01S0023193.1, from coordinate 135,139 downwards.
AAGGTGTCGCCAGTACAACATCCGCTTGAACCCCCTCAAGTGCATGTTCTGCATCACTGTCAGGCACCTCCTCAGGTTCATCATTTCCCAAAGAGGTATTACCGTGTATCCCCTCAAAGTCCAAGCCATCACAGAAATTCCACCCCCTTAGAATTTACACCAACTCCAGAGCCTACAAGGAAAAGATAACTTTTTACGTTAATTTGTCCCAGACTATGCCACTTGAGCACACGGTTTCCTTTGCTTACTATTCCATGACATCCCATTCCACTGGGATAAACATGCCCAAAATGCTTTCAATGATCTTAAAATGGCACTCTCCAATGCCCCTTTAATTAGTTCATCTGACTATAATCGTGACTATATCCTCTACATATCAGCCTCAACCGTCTCAGTAGCAGGAGTTCTCATTCAAATAGGAGATGATGGTCGTGAGCATGTCATTTACTACATTAGTAAAAACCTCTCAAGGCCACCCTTGAAATACAATCATGAAGAGAAACTAGCCCTTGCAGTTGTCCTCGCAGTCCAGAAACTGCACCATTACATTCTTCTTCACACAACCAAAGTCATAGCAGATTCCAACCCCATGCAATACTTGCTTAGTCATCAACAAATTAACGGTAAATTTTTCTGATGGATCATTATCCTTCAGGAGTACGATCTCGAATTTTCAACACCCAAGAGAAAGAAAGCTCTCGTCCTCACTGAACTCGTCACAGCCTTCCCCTCCGATACTACCAGTTCCCCCGTCAATACTGACCTCCCCGATGAACATCTCTTTTACATCACTTCATATGATCCTTGGTACGGCGACCTCCTCATCTACCTTCGAACCCAAAATTTCGGTAACCACCTCTCACGAGATGATCGTCGACGTATTCTCCATCAGGCCCCTCGCTATCTCCTCATCAGAGATATATTATATCAGCGAGGGGTTGACACCATACTCTGTTGATGCTTGACTATTGACGAGGCCAATAGAGTCTTGAATGACTACCACAATGGCGCTTGCGGGGGCCACCTCTCGGGGATGTCCACCCCTCATAAAATCATCTGCGTAGGTTACTTTTGGCCTACATTATTTCATGATTGCATTCATGTCGTGAAGCGATGTGATAAATGCTAGCTTTATGCCAACAAAGCACGAGCACCACCTGCTCTTCTACACCCAATCATTACTGCAGGCCCCTTTTGTAAATGGGGTGTCGACTTCATGACTTGCAAACCTCCATCCAGAAATGGACACAAATACATCATTGTCGTAGTCGATTACTTCACAAAGTGGGTTGAAGACATGCCTATGTTCAACAACACCGCTAACACCGTAGCACATTTTTTCTTTAACCACATCATATCCCGCTTTGGAGTACCACTCCAACTAGTCTCTGATCATGGGAAACATTTAGAGAATGATATTTTCATCGAAATCTCATCCAGGTTAGGATTCTCCCATGAGTTCACATCACCATACTACCCTCAGTCCAACAGACAGGTCAAAGCAGTTAACAAGGTCCTCAAGACCATGTTGCAATGCACGGTTAACAAACATAAGACCAATTGGCATCATATGTTATTTTCTACACTATGGCCTTATCGTACAGCCATGAAAACCACCACTAGTTTCACACCATTTCATCTAGTCCATGGGGTCGAGGCCACTCTTCCTATTGAGTGTGAAATTCCCACCTTACGCACTGCAATTGAGATATTACCCAACACTGCTCCAATGGAGCAGTGTTTGTTGAACTTAGAGTCCCTAGATGAATATTATCGATCTTCATTACAGAACAATGAGGCAGCCAAAAAATGGTCAAAAGCCACCTTTGATCATCATGTCAACCTTCTCGCATTTCACGAAGGCAACCTCGTCCTTGCTTATGATATCGCTCATGATACCCTCGGCCATGGAAAAGTCGAGTCACTATGGCATAGCCCTTACATTATCCAACATTGCCTCACTAAAGGCACATACAACCTGGCTTCCCCTGAGGGCCTCTCTCTCAAAGAAACCATCAACAGGTTGTACTTAAAGAAATTTTATGCCTGAGTGTAGCCATTCTACACTAGGTTATTTCTTTTATAGTGTTTTTAATTTTTTTTTTCCATACCTCACGTCTAAACTATCATTTGTGTTATTGACAAATGCCTCCTCCATCAGCCTACCACATCAATTACGCCGACAGGGCCAACATTTGGACACAGAATCTCACTTCAGCTTTTTGGGCCCTCTATTCCCCTTCACATGAACTGCTCCACTCCAACGACATATGTTTGGGCTCAGCAACCAACAACCAAGCTGAGTACACTGTCGTTATTGGTCTCCTTGCTGATGCTAGCCATCATCGTATTCGTCACCTTAGCATCTTACTAGACTCCCAACCGGTCGTCCTCCAGCTCAACAATGTGTACCATGTCCGTGATCCTTGCCTCTTTTGCAAATACCTGCAGGTTAGACTTTTATCTCGAAATTTTTATTTCAATACATTTACACATATTCCAAGACAATTTAATCAAATCACAAATAACATGGCTAACATTGTACTAGATTGACATATATCACATCAAGACACCATTACACACACATAAACCATCAGAAGTTTTTCACAGAATATAGATTAGACAACATAAACAACATTAAAAAAAAAATCCTCACACACATGTGAACATCACAAAGATCCCAAAATGTATATCCATATATATATATATATATATATATATATATTGGTCAAATGTGCCATCAAAATGTTTACAAAAAATAGAATACGTCCTGTACAAAATTTGTAGGCCGGTGATCCACCTCGGTACAAAACTGGTGTCACCACACCAAATGGGCTCACCATCCTATATAACATACAAAAATACATACAGAGACACTCATGGTGCCTCTAGAGCACCACCACCTAGCCCTCCCTCAGGAGGTGGTGCCCCACCCGCTATCGGTCCCTCCAGACCTGGAGGTAGTTGCCCAATCATTGCAGCACCTACTACTACTGTTCTCTGAACCACGATCTGCCACATCAACAGAACCCCCACACACTTCTCTAGGATGCCCTTGTACTATATACTCAACCACATGCCCTCAGGCATTCCCTATAGCACCGCTTCCAAGCGACGACAAATATTCTCAAACTCTCCTCTGGCCTTGACCGAAGGAGCATGTGATGGACTTGCACCAGGGTGGTCAAAATGACGTCTCTTAGCCGCTCTCTCATCACCAACAGGTCTCGCCTCAGCATCCTCCCATCATCATCTCTCTCCTACCTGCGGCTCTCCCCGCAGAGGTCTCATCGGTGCTAGATGAGCCGATGCTCTAACCAACTCAACCTCGCACCCACAAGGTCCCAAATCTGCACATAAAAACAAACCAAGGATAACATAACCATCCATCTATACATAATACACATGCTATACTATCTAAAATATCAAAACATAAAAAAATCACATCATACCTCGGTGGTCGACCACCTCTCCTGGAGGTAACACCATCTTTGGATCATCCCAGAAGTCCACCCCACAGTATGGATACTACAGTATGATCTGCGACATTTGCCGCCGCACCTGTGCAGCCTCAGCCATGAAAAAATAGCCACCCTCCCCACCCCTATGACGAATCAAGATCCTAGACCACCGATTCAGTCACGGCTCTCGCGCACCAGGTGTGCCCAATAACACTTTAGGGCGCAACATCGATACCCTCTCCAAAGACCATGCAGCCAGTATGGACCCAAAAATGAACTCCCCTGAGTCCACAGCCCGACACATGTCTAGTTTCCCTACCATCTTGGCATGCAACATCATGCCACAAGAAAAATTCTCTCCTGCTAACGCCCTCCCCATAATCCTCAACTGACCACTACTGATCCGCTGAGTCGCGAGAGACCCATATACCCTCACAACCATCACTTCCACACAACGATGAACCAAGGCATCCATATCCCTGATACTCACCATGGAGCTTGACATAAATTCCTCCCTCGTACAGTACCTCCAACCTAAGGAAGACAACTGTCCATCCCCAGGTAATACGGGATCTGTCAGTAAGGTCATTCCTTGAAAAGGGAGCCCAGTCAGAAAATATACATCCTCCACCATAGTGAAGTCCAGCTGCTCACCCCACACCATAAAACAATGCAGATCTGGAATCCACATCCGAATCAAGAACTACAAGAGGTGCTCCTGGGCCCGTACCAAGGGGCACTCAAAGAACTTTAGTAGCCCACAAGCTGCCAAAGTATCACGAACCACCGGCTCCTCATTGGTCACAACCTCCCTAAGATGTGACCAATCTCTCTCTCTCCAGTGAACTGGCATCGTCCAAATGATCACCTGCAACCACATAATTCAGTTCTCGATCAACCATCTAAAAAATAAACACATTAACATCTCCAAAAAAGATAAGTTTTGCACCCGTCAGATTTTCCTCTAAAGCACGACTGTTTAACCCCACAGGCATGCACACATGTGTGCCTGTTCATCCCACAGGTACACACACATGCATGCCAGTGGCCATACAGAGGTGCCTTCATGCGCCCCTGTCACATATACAGGCCTGCATCATAGCGCGCCTGTTCACTACACAACTGTGCATGCATGCACAGTTTTTTATCTTATAGGTACGCATACCATGCACGCCTATTTCCCCCATTAAGGCACCCCCACACGCAAATATCTTCATTACAGACATGCACCCATGTGTGTATATTTCTCTATCTCCCATGCATTGGGGGGCCCACACCCACAAAACCCCATGTATGGCCCTCCCGTACAAGCCCTGCCCAAAAATAGATACCCTAGTTTTATGTAAGACGATAAGACAACTAACCTAAAGCTCGTTGGTCCTGAATCAACTGCCTCATTCTCCCAGAATCTCTAAATCTTGCCTGAATATCTCTCGTCCAATCACTTTGACAGTAGGTACAAATGAGGTGGTAGTGTGGGCCCTATAGCTATATATAGTCCTTTTTGCCAAACTTCCAGACTCCATTCCGGGAGTTCCAAATGTCCGTTTTTTTATCCATCTTTAGCCACGGGATCAACATCTCATCCACTACACCATTCCATTCCCTGGGCCAATTTCCATCCTTATCCCCCGAGAAACATTTTTTCTCATATTATGCTCAGTTACGCATGATTACATTATTAAATAACCATTCTATGATCTTTCTCTTCATATATCATTCATGTTGGGTATTCATTTTTCATGTGTGCAGGTACTTATTCATCATATCTCAGCAGTCTCCCTTCAGGTATATTATCGACACTGGCATGTAGTCTTTCCCTCTGAATATCACAATTCATTTTCCAGTTACACCCTTCGATCTTTTCCTTTAGGATCCCTACATCCAGCTCTGCAGTAATAGTACCCCCATTGCATTTTGGTATTGTCACCCAGTAGCACTCTCACCCACATGATTTGTCTCATTTATAGTCCCCCTTGGTACTTTGACACTCATGTCGTTTTCACCCTTTAGGGATGGGAGTCCCAATAGTCTTACATCATGTCACGAATCAGCCACATACTCCTTCTCATTTTTCTAGCCTACCCAACGGACTTCCACGGCACTTCCTCATGGTTTTATTTTGACTGCACTCCCGCAGCACCATTTACCATCCATTTCATCCACCACCAGTTTTCGCATCTTCAGATTTCCCTCCATACATTTCCCTACTACAGAAACCCGCCTATGGGACCCCAACCCTCCACTTGTTTTTTAACCAACTTGTACCATCCTTAGGCCAAGCCATCTTACACCGGGGCACCCATTTCTATATCTACATTATTATCCCCACTGATTTTTTAATTCTTTTCGTAATCAAGCCGTTGTTTCCATCATTTTACATAGCTTTTTGTCATCACCTTTTGTGACCTTCTTGGAAAATGCAACCCATGTCACCCTTGGTTGGGGAATTCCTTATCACCTACTCCTGTTGACATCGTTCATAAACTCTGAGTATCCCACAGCCCACCTACCTCTACTCTCTGAGTTTGTTCACTTTGTCCCGCCTCTAGCACAACTTATCCCACATCTCGTTGTCCCCCCGACACTCGACCTAGTTGAACAGTTGCAGCCACTTATACTTTGCATATATCCCCAACCAAGGGAAGTCTTGAGTCTCCATGCATCTTGACTTCATCTATGTACCTCCTCAGTTCTTGAACTCACCTAGTGGATTTCACGAAGCCCTTTGCTTCTTGGAGTCGTGTCTCCCTTTTTGTCGACATCAACATAGTTTCCAGAAGGGCGATAGTATCTTGACTCTCATTACCTTTACAATGAGGAGTCTCATATGACACAGGGAGTACCATCATTGCTCTCTGTTATTTTTTACCCCCATAACATTCAACATCAACACTTTCTCATGTTATGGTGGGTCTTACTTTGCAACTATTGCAGTGGTTTTTTATATTTTCCTAAGACCTATGAACTTTGTTGGGCTATCAATGCTCATAGAATCTGTGATACTTCTTACAGGTGTCATTGCCTACTATTCAGAGTATTTCTCCTCATCAGAATTTTCCTCTACCTTTATCAAACCCTCCCCCAAGGGCGCTGCAATTGTCTACATCAACAACACAGTTTCAGTTACTGTACAAAACCCTTTTTTTAGTTACATGACATGAGCATGGGGCATGCCCGCCTCGTTTGTACACAATTTATTTTCCACACTTTGTGAAAGGTTGGGTCCTACAGGTTCCCTTCTCCCTCCAATAGGTCACTCTTGACACTCTCATTATCTCTCTTTCTTACAATGGTACTCTCAGTAGAAGAAACATTGATGAATTTCGGCTATATGTATGCTCCTAACCTCATCCATCAGGGGGCATCTGTTATCACTAAAATTTCGTCCACAAATGGTTACAGGAATCTAGCATCTTCAAACAGCTATTAGTTCACCCATGGACCAAAAATTACCAAAAAGCATTTCCAAAAGGTCCAAAACTATAGAACCAGTTATAAAAGTAAGATGCGCAATGAATACACAGGGCACGCGTGCACATGTGCCATCAAGAAACACAGGAAAAGCGCACATGTGCACGATGCACGACTGTGGATGCTAAAAGTTGCACAAACCTGATAACGATGCATTTATGATGTTGGTCGACCTCCCACCCACTTCTGGTTCAGCTTCCAAGTCGATTTGACATCCAAATCTTGGCTGGATCTGGCTGGGTGGTTGGTCAAAGACCTAAAGGTGCGCTAAACAACCCCTTTTCACACTAAAGGCTGGTTGCACAATACCTCAAAATGGTGCTATAAAACAAGGCCATGGGTGCACTACATTTTCAAGGAATTCATTTAAAAGGTTATGTTGTTGCTATTCTCTTGGGGAATCCTCTTTTCTCATCAAGAGCATACTAGCACCATTCCATTTGGGCAATCCACATCACCTCTTGAGTGGGTTAGCTTGGGATTCTTTCACCATTTCTTTCAAGTTTTCAGGTTGTAAGAAGAGCTCAATCTTGGGGGTCCAAGAGCCCTACCTTGGAGGAAGAAGGGACCCAAAGTCCCCTTTCTCTTTGGTTTTTTATTTTCAATAATACAATCCTTTCCATTGGTGACATGAGTCTTGTTTGTTTCTTGTTCTTATGTCCTTATGCACAATAGTTTAATTGTGTTTCCTTTCCTAGTTTAATTCTTAGCTTAGTCTTTTATGTTTATTCTTCTAACCCTTTCCTTTACTGTTGTCTTTCTTAGATAACCCAACTAATCTTGTAAGCACCTCTGTTTTTCTCATTTAGGTGACAAAAGAGGCACAAAAACAATGGTGGGGGAAGCAATGACTGGTCAATTTCCTCCTTGATCTGGAGGGCCTTCAACTGGTGGGGTGCCTCCAACTGACAGAGGACCTGTGGGGGAGCTCTGGGGGAACCTTGAGTGCTACTTTTGTATGTATATGGGTTTATGGGCCAAGTTTTATATAAGATATTGGATAACTATTTTTTTACTCATAGGGGTGAGGGGGACTCAGGATCCTATGGACGATTGTATATGTATATTTTTTGTAAAACATTGGGGACCTTCATGATATATATATGATGGATATATTTTGGATCATTCATGTATTTATGATTTATGTTTTTATGTATGATGTCTATTCTATGTGTTTTGATAGATGTGTGATGCTACGTATATGATGTTGTTTTTAATGTGATAAATTCCAATATAATACTAGGTTAGCCATGTGATCTACTACTTGATTGAGTTGTCTTGGAATATGTGTAAATGTGATGGAATCAAAGTTGCAAGATAACAGTCTAACTTGTAGGTATTTGCAAAAGAGGAAAGGATCGTGAACATGATATACATTGTTGAGTTGCACGACGACAAGCTGGGAATCTAATAGAACGCTAAGGTGA
>SNQJ01S0023193.1:95430-126767 GCA_010110895.2 Picea sitchensis | reverse complement strand
AAAGCATTAATAAAATGCATGAAAAAATAAAAACTCAAAATACTTAAGTTCACCACCTTCACCACATTGCAAATCAACTAGGTGAACCCAGTAAAGTCCTTCCATGTGTGGAAATTCGTCTGGATCATATAGTTGAACATCGAATCGACACCTGGCCGAATATCGCCCTCGTTCGTCAAAAGCAATTCCCCCTCCACCCATCCAAATTTGCGGCTATCAAAGCCAAAATTGACAAGTTATGCACTATTGGTTTCATTTACCCCATTGCGTACACTTCATGGGTCTCCAACCCCGTCCCTGTTAACAAAAAACAGGGAACTATTCGCGTTTGCACAAACTTTCATGATCTCAACCAGGCTTGTCCCAAAGACAACTTCCCAACCTCGTTCATCGAACAAATAATCGATGATTGTGTCGACCATGAAGCACTATCCTTTATGGATGTTTTCTCTGGCTATAATCAAATTCAAATCCATCCAACAGATTAGTACAAAACCTCTTTTACAACCCTTTGGGGTACCTTTTCTTATCACGTCATGCCTTTTGGACTCAAAAATGTCAGTACTACATTTCAATGGGCCATGACCTATGTTTTTCATGATCTTGATTGCATAATCCTTGCTTATTTGGATGACCTCACTACTCAAATAAAAAAGTGAACCCAACACTTAGATGACTTACACAACATTTTCCAATGATGTCGCCAATACGATATCTGCTTTCACCCCCTCAAGTGTGTCTTTTGCATCACTTTTGGGAGCCTCCTTGGGTTCATTGTCTCCCAACACAACATCAATATGGATCCCCTCAAGGTCCAAGCTATCATAGAAATTCCACCACCTAGTAATTTATAACAACTACAAAGCCTATAAGGCAAAGCCAACTTTTTATGTCACGTTGTCACGGACTACTCTACTCGCGCACATGGTTTTCTCCACTTACTGTGTCATGATATCCCATTTTGATGGGATGAAAATGCTCAAATAGCTTTTGATGATTTTAAATCCACCCAATCCAATGCCCCTTTGATTAGTCCCTCAGACTATGATCACGATTGCATCCTCTACTTATCAGCCTCTATTATTTAAGTAGTAGGAGTTCTCATCCAATTAGGGGATGATGGGTGAGAACATGTGATTTACTATATTATTAAAAACCTTTTCGGACCACCCTTGAAGTATAATCATGACGAGAAACTGGCATTAGAAGTTGTCTTCGCAATCGAAAAACTATCACATTACATTGTGCTTCGAACGACCAAAGTCATAGAAGATTTCAACCCCATGCAATACTTGTTGAGTCGACGACATGTTAATTGTAAATTTTCCCGATGGATCATTATCCTCTAGGAATATGATCTGGATTTCTCTACTCCCAAAATCAATAAAGTTCTTTTCCTCCCCAAGCTCATTATGACTTTTCCCTCAGATGCTAAAGCTTCCCCCGTCAATGAGGATTTCCCTGATGAACACCTCTTCTTCATCCCCTCTGATGACCCTTGGTACGATGACCTCCTCGTCTACCTTTGTACACAGAAGTTTAGTTCTCATCTCTCTCCAGATGATATTCGATGCATTCACCATCAAGCCCCCCAATACCTCCTCATTATAAACATTCTCTATCGATGCAAGGTCCACACCATTATTTGGTGATGTCTTACCATCGACGAAGCTGACAGAGTCTTGAATGATTGCCACAACGATGCTTGTAGTGGTCACCTCTCGGGTATGTCCACTGCCCAAAAAATTATTCGACCAGAGTACTTCTTGCCCACTTTGTTTTATGACTGCATCCACGTTGTCGAGCAATGTGAAAAATTCCATATTTATGCAAACAAATCACGAGCTCCATCATCTCTTCTACACCCAGTCATCATAGTCATCCCCTTCTGTAAATGGGGCATAGACTTCATGAATTTCCATCCTCCATCCAGTAATGGACACAATTACATTTTCATGGCAGTAGATTACTTTACCAAACGGGCCAAATCCATGTGCACATTTAACAACACCACTGACACAAGAATGCATTTTTTCTTCAACCACATCATTACCTGGTTTGGAGTCCCACTACACTTAGTTTTTGATCATGGGAAACACTTTCAGAATAATATATTTGCATAACTCTCCTCAAAGTTAGGCTTCACCCATGAGTTCTCCTCCCCATAATACCCTCATTCCAATGGACAGGTCGAGGTTGTCAATAAAGTCCTCAAAACTATGCTACAATGTATCATCAACAAACATAAGACCAAATGACATCATATGTTGTTTTCTAATTTATGGGTGTTGTGTTTGTTTCATCACTTGGGTGACAAAAGAAAGGGCATTGACAAGTCTAGTTGGGCCTGCTAGACAAGACAAAGGTTATTGTATGAATTAAACAATCCAAGCACATGAAATAAAAAAACAACTAAGCTAGAAACAACTAAATAAATAACTAAGGAAATAAGACTAAAATGCATAAGGAACTTTGAACCAAAATCAATCAACCAAATGACCAATGATTATGCCACCAATGGATAACTACATTAGTTGGCAAACACCATAGAGAAAGGAGGACTGATGGATCCCCTCTTCCTCCTTGGGAGGACTCTTGAATCCCCTATTTGAGATCTGTTCTTACAATAATAAACTAGAAAGCAAATGGTGAAGAAATCCAAGCCTATTCCCTCAAGAGGTGTGGTGAATAGCTTATTGAGATGTTGCCAGAATTCTCCAAGAAGAAAAGAGGTTTCTCGAGGGAGGATAGAGGCAGCATAACAATACTATGAGATTCCTAAATTATTAGTGCACCCATGGCCTCCTTTTATAGCATGTCTTTGACACAATATTCAACCGGTTCTTAGTGTTTACAAGGGGCCCTTTAGGGAACCATTAGGGCTTTGACCAGTCCCCCATTCAGATTCATCTTTGATTTGAGGGTCAAATCAAGTTTGGAGCTAGTTCATAAGTGGGTGAGGGGCCGAAAAGAACCATAAATGCATCATTCATAGGAGTGCGTGACTTTTATCGTACACAGTCATGCATATGGTGTATTGTGCGCTCTACTGGCTTCTTTGCCCCATGCACTGTGTGTGCGCTTCCTTTAGTGTTTCAGCGCATGCCAATTTTTTTACCTGTTGTATACTTTTTTTCTCTTGGAAATGATTTTTTGGTGTTGTAGGTGAACTAATAGGTGTTTGGAGATGTTGTATTCCTGTAACCATTTTCATGCGATGTTGTGGACAAAACTTTAGTGATAACAATGGGCTTATCGCATGGCAGTCAAAACTGCCACTAGTTTTACATCGTTCCACCTCATCCATGGGATCGAAGCCACCCTCCCTATCGAGTGAGAAATCCCCACATTATGCACTTCCATAGATATCTTACCTAACACTTCTCCAATGGAGCAGTGCCTTCTGACCTTAGAGTCACTTGATGAAGATCGTTGATCTTGATCACAACAAAATGAGGCAGCTAAAAAACAATCCAAAGCCACCTTCGACCTCCACATCAACCTTCACTCATTCAATGAAAGTGATTTAGTGTTAGCCTATGTGTTGGCATAGGGTCTGACCCAGGGTTCAACACTCAAGAGTGCACCAACAAAGCCCTAACTACCGACCCTTTCAGCAACACCTGCGAAGCAGATGAAGTCTCACCCGAGGTAGAGGCAGTGGTGGTTACAGGAATCAGGTGTCTGCAACCTTAGATGGGACACAGATCTATGATTATCTTGCTTACAATGCACTTAGCATCAGTTATTTCCTAACATACATTCATTAATACACTTCACATAAATAACTTAGCATCTTATGTATCATATTTAGCATGCATTCATATCTCATAAGCACAAAGCATCAATAGATCTATCTAAACATATCAAAGCACTTAGCAAGAGAGAGACAAACACATCATCACAATACACAGTTTTCCTGTGGTTAACCCCCACCCTGGGGCTACGTCCACAAAGTATTCTTTATATTATCTTGGTCAAGAAGTTACAGCACGGAGCTTCAATGACCCTTACTTCACAAGGGATAGAATATCTGTGTAGCTCGCTAGATCCCTCTTGCTTGCACTCAGCACAAAGGCTTCTACAGTCTCTCACAGAGACTTGCACTCATCTCTGCAAGTCTTAGACAAAATGCATAGAGCCTTACGATACTTGATCACACAGATCTCGCTACTAGAACTAAGCCTTCAAGATCCTACCCCGCATAGGACAAGATATCTACATAGCTCGCTAGATCCTCTTTCTCCGGGTAGATCCAAGCACTAAGCCTTCTCACACTCTATGCACTCAACACTTATTACAGCATGCATAGAGCTCTTACAGTCACACAGACTTTTGATCACATAGATCCAACTTATGCACTAAGCCATCGACTAGACATGGCCTCCTTTCTTACATGGCCTAGACTTCTATTTATACATAGAAAAAGGCCTAAACAAGGGTCGACATCCCTTTCCCATTACAATATTCCCAAAAAAACCAAAAAGGTTCCACAAAAAGTGGCGAGATCCCATGATCTCCACTTTTCCATGCGCTCTGTCTTCGATAGGCAGTCGAAGTACCAAATGGTCAACTATGACCAAGTATTCCTCAAAACTTGGTCAAGGGCCAACAGGCCCCCAACACTCACCTATGACTCATCTCGAGTCACTCTTCTCTGGGTAACTCTTCCTCGAAGGCCTCGAGCTTCACTTGAGCAGCTTCGACCTGCTTCTTTGCTATTGCTTCTTTCTTTACAAACTCCTAAATGAGTGCATTACTAATTGGTCCTTCTAAGTGCTTCTCTGTTTTGTTCACCACCTGTTCCAGGTCTATCCCTTAGCTCTCAATCTCTAAGAATAGTTGACATGCCCTATCCTGCAAAGGTTGAAGTTGTTGTGTCACTTCCATGACCTTTCTCTGGATCATATGAATCTTCTACTACACGACACGTTGTTCATGGGACCTCTTCATTTTCTCTAGGGTTGGTAGGGCCTTCAGTTGTACCTGTAACTTCTTAGCTTGGTACTTCACCTCCTGGAGCTGTGACTCCAATTTATGCAATTCAGGGTTCTCGGATAGGTTCTCATGTATCTGCGCACTTATACTACTTAATTTATTACATTCTTTAGTGATTGCCTTAATCCTTTCTACTGTACTTTGGGCATTCACTTCTCGTTGGTCACGTTCTTCTTATGGAGTACTCGGTATAGATTGGAGCTCTAGTTCTACTACTCTTTGTTGCAGTTGCTGAATGACTTCAACAAGCTTCATTACTTGCCATTCTATGGGTTCTTCTACCTTCTGTTCTAAGCCAGCCACAGAGAGAAATGCTTTGTTGACTGCTTCTTCGATCCTGATCTTCTTCGCGAGCAGCTACTCCTTTTCTTTCTGGATTTTTTCTCTGTCTTCTTCAAATTTTTCTAGGATGGCATCCTTCTCTTGTTGTGCAGCTCGATGCTGCTCTATGATTTCCTCCTGTGCTTTCTGTAGGGCATGTGTAACCTACATTGTTTCTTCTTCTCTATTCCAAAGATGAACTTCAACTATGTTGTCGATCTTACGGAGTTGAACTAATTCATCTCCCTCTTCTATTGTTCCTTCTATTAGAGGCGTCGTAGGTGTTGTGCAACTAGATTGAAGTGATCGTTGCACTCCTTGGAGCTTCGTTTCAATTCTGTTGTACATCGTTTCTTGCTTGGCCTCCTTCTTTTCTGTGATCTCTTCTATAGCTTCATTCAAAGTCATGAGGAGAAATTTGAATTCATATGGATTGAGCATGGTCTTCATCTTGGTCACGGTCTCTTTGGCTTTCTTCTTAATGGAAGAATTCGAAGGTGACCCTTTTCTTTTCTTTAGAACTTCGACTTCATCTTCTGGTTGTTGTTCAACTTCTTCTAGGTCTTCGTCATTACCTTCTTCATCTGGTATGATAGAAGTTGTCCTTACAGAGTGGCTATCCATATCTTGAACATCTTCAGTTTTCTTTGTCTCCTTTGACTTCTTTGTCTTCTATGTCTTACTGGGCCCAGGTGTGTCCTGCACAACTTCTGGGTTGCTGATATCTGAAATATCTGCTGGATCTACTACAACGAGGAGGTCCGCCGACCATTCCTTGGTGATCTCTTCAAGGTCTTCTTCTGTCAATTTATAATAGGAGTGAAGTTGTTCCTAGTGCTCATCAGTGCGTGGAGTTAGGTATATGAAGTGGCAATATGCGTTGAACTTCATTAAGGGTCTGAATCTATGGAGTTTTTTCAGAGTAATGTGAGGTGTGTCTTGTATCACAGTCTTCAACTAGATGTAGTATCTGTGAAAGAGGGTATTCGACTACCATTGCCTGTTCATATCTTTCATGTACCATAAATGTACTGAACTTCGCAAACAATGGTTCAAATGGTAGGGTTTCAGGAAAAACGACATCCTCCGGCATCTCCCATGGTATGAAGGTGATTAGGATGAAAATCCAGCTGAAGTGGAACTCATATCCTTGGTCTTGCGCTTAACTACAATCCAATTCAAGTTGATCCGCTAAGTATTTCGACTAGTTCATTTGGACTCCTTCTACGCATTTTCCTGTGAGATCAACTACAAACCCAAATACTTGCATCAGTATGTTCTTGTAGACTAACTTTCCTGCAATCATCTGATAGGCGAGGTGCACTACACCATTGTCAATAGAGGTTACCTTGTAACCTTGTGCACCTTTTTCAACATTTCTATAGACCTCTTTAATCTTCTGTGAAAGAGTGTGATCTGCAGTCTTTCTAGGGTAATAGTCTTGAGGGTCAGGGCCCTACATTCTCATCCCGGTGATATGATTGATCAATGTCAGATCAATCATTATACATTGGTTCAACCAAAGATACCCTCCATGGTAGCTCGCCAGTAGAAATTTTACACAAGCGTTCACCTCCTGGTGCCTGCCAAAGTGTGGAATCTTCATTACATTAAGTAGGGTGGACTACGTGAGGTTCATCATCCATTGTTGAGCGACGATCTTGGAATTATTCCCCTTTTTCATCATTAGATACTTGTGTGGGGCAAGCATACTGTAGGATTTCTAGTCACCAAGGTTGAAGTGACAAAACTTCAATGTTGCGAGCTTGGTCTGCTTAGTGCGAACTGCATGCACTCCCTTCGATAGGTACGCAATGATCATAGGATAGTCGTAATCTTGGGGCACACTATCACGGTTGATTTTACCTTTCAGAGGAGGTATGTAAGAGGGTAAGATGCTCGGGATCAGTTTGGCATTCACGATGTCATCTCTATGTTTAGTACGTTTCTTGACGGCCTTTTGGGATGGTCCAACTTGAGCAATGGATGGAGAAGCTGCTACTCCTCTTAACGATGAGGCTTGGACTCCAGTGGAAATTCCTCTTTCCGACATAAATCTTTCGGTTCTTAAGCTAGATATTACTTCTCTCACCAATTATTTTGCTACATTAAGCTCATCGGACATGTAATCTCAGGATCACTTTCTCAGGTTGTCAATGGGATGAAGGTACCATAATTGAGTAGAGAACAAGGCAGGGTAGTCACTATTCCACAATGTGGGTATTCTATGAGCTCAAGTTCTCAATTGGAAAAAGTTTCTTCTGGGCATGGCATGACAAAATAAGTAAGTAAAGTTGTGATAGACTTCTTGCAATGGACAGGAGGGTCCATTAACTCTTGATATGTCCATTATGGCATATTCTAATGGTTAGGTAACAAGTCATAACTTTCTTTCGAGCCGTTCGAACCATTAGCAGAACAGGTATATCATTGTCTAATGGCTATATTACTTCGACATGGTGAAGTTCCATATTTCACTATTTTTCTATCCCAACGAAGCTCAGATTCAACATGTTTTCCTACTGCGGGGTTTCTTCTGGAGTGTTCTGTAATTTCTCCAACTTCACTTTCTTCTTCATGAGTTTTCTAGCCTTCTTCCCAGTGAGCTTCATCTTGGTCATCCTTTTTTCATTCTGATTATTTTCTTCTCTTGACATGGTAACTTCGCAGTGCTGAGATTTTTTCTTCAGATCCACGGGTATTTCTTGTCCAAAATATTTTTCGTTCCTCTGGGGTTTTTCTAGCATTTTGTCAACTTCGTCATCCAAGTTCCTGGGGTCAAGAACCCTTGATATGCTCTCCCGTTCTTCAATCAACTACACGATCCTTCTAGTCATGAAGTCTCTTAACTCCTATCTTTGTTGTTCTAGGTCCTTTTCTGCTTCCTATTTTCTGGCTTGATCTTTCTCAATCCAAGGTTTACCAAGTAACATAGTAAACAGAGTGTTTTCCTCCACGAACTTAACAATCTCAAAATCTTCTTCCGTCAAAGGTCCATGAGCATTCATAGATATCTAAGTGAGCTTTCCACATAGGTTTACCAGATTTCCTCTGAATAACCCTATTCCTCCTAATGAAGGGGTCATGTCAGGTCTTCCTATAGCTTTCCAGGTTCCTTCTGTCATAATGTTCACCTGTGTTTCTTCATCCAAAACACAGTCAATGTCAAAGTCTCCTATTCTCACTTCGATTTGTTCTTTCTTCTTGAAGATTTCTAATAAGATGAGGTCTCTGTGATCATTAAGGGTTTCTTGCATTTTCATCAATACTTTCTCTGATTTTTTCTTGGGTTCCTCTATAATCCGAGTCTCTGGATCTCCTGCTTTCTCTATATTCATCTTTTCAAGTCTAGAAATCATTCTAGGGAAATCAAGTACTTCATGGTCCATAGTCTTACAAAAAAGACAATTGGGTCTTCGCTCATGGCATTCCTTGGCAAGATGTTCGGGCCTTCTTCAATTGTAACAAAGATTTAATCCTCTCTTTCTCTTCAATGATCCCCAACTTTTCATGTACTGTGTGCTAGGATCATAACGGTTAGCCTGCAAAAATTTCTTTCTAGGATCCTGCATCCATTGGTTAGTCCCAAAATTCTTTTTATACATAGGTATAACATATATATCACTATACTTATCAGATCTATTCATATCAAACTTTCTTTCATATATTAATGCCCTAGTTTTGAAGCTAGGATAGAATCTATCAAACATACCTAGATCCATTCTTTAGAAATAAAAAAATTCACTTATCTTACTTCTTCAGAGCACAAAGCTTCCATATCTAAGACTTTTAACTATTCTTACCCTTTTCTTGCATATCTGACCTCTTTCTTCATAGATATGACTTATTTTTCTTCATATCTGACTTCTCTTCTTCAAATCTGACCTTTATTTCTTAGTACAAAGCTTCACAAGTC
This sequence comes from Picea sitchensis, assembly GCA_010110895.2. Taxonomy (NCBI): domain Eukaryota; kingdom Viridiplantae; phylum Streptophyta; class Pinopsida; order Pinales; family Pinaceae; genus Picea; species Picea sitchensis. The sequence goes on along the minus strand of SNQJ01S0023193.1, from coordinate 117,532 downwards.
AAACAGAACACTGTGCACTAAGGAAACAGATCTACGCACAGAGATTATTTTGCACAAAGCTTATTCTTCTTCAGTTCCCAACAATCACAGTTCCAGGTCTCAGCAATGGAACCATTTGTTGGCACAAGGGAAGACACGGGGTTCAATGCTCAAGAGATCACCAACAAAGCCCTAACTATCGGCCCTTTTAGCAACACCTGCGAAGCAGATGAAGTCTCACCTGAGGTAGAGGCAGGGGTGGTTGTAGGACTCAGGTGTCTGCAACCTTAGCTGGGACACAAATTTGTGATTATATTTCTTACAGTGCACTTAGCATCAGTTATTTTCTAACATACATTCATTAATACACTTCACAGAAAGCACTTAGCATCTTATGTATCATATTTAGCATGCATTCATATCTCATAAGCACAAATCATAAATAGATATATATAAACATATCAGAGCACTTATCAAGAGAGAGACAAACACATTAGCACAATACATAGAGTTATCATGGTTCACCCCCACCCTGGGGTTATGTTTCCAAAGTCTTCTTTATATTATCTTGGTCAAGTAGTTACAACATGGAGATTCAATGACCCTTACTTTGCATGGGATAGAAGATCTGCGTAGCTTGCTAGATCCTTCTTGCTTGCACTCAGTGCAAAGCCTTCTACATTCTCTCACAGAGACTTTCACTCAGCTTCGCAAGTCTTACACAAAATTCACAGAGCCTTACAATACTTGATCACACAAATCCCACTACTAGCACTAAGCCTTCAATATCCTACCCCGCATAGGACAAGAGATCTACGCAGCTTGCTAGATCCTCTTTCCATGGGTAGATCCAAGCACTAAGCCTTCTCACACTCTGTGCACTTAGCACTTATTATAGCATGCACAGAGCTCTTACAGTCACACAGACTTCTGATCACATAGATCCAACTTATGCACTAAGCCATCGACCAGACATGGCCTCCTTTATTACATGGCCTAGACCTCTATTTATACATAGAAAAAGGCCTAAGCAAGGGCCGACATCCCTTTCCCGTTACAATATTCCCAAAAACCCAAAAAGGTTCCACAAAAGGTGGTGAGATCCTGTGATCTCTACTTCGCCATGCGCTCTGTCTTTGATAGGCAGTTGAAGTACCAAATGGTCAACTATGACCAAGTATTCCTCAAAACTTGGTCGAGGTCCAACACTATGATATTGCCCATGATACTCTCGGCCATGGGAAATTCGATTCATTATGGCATGGACCCTTCATCGTCCAACATTTCGTCACTAAAGGCACCTACATCTTGGCCTCTCCATAAGGATACCCTCACAAAGAACTCGTCAACGGGTTGTACTTAAACACATTTTACGCCTAAGCGTAGCCCCCCTTCCTTAGGCTTCTCTTTGTACACAATTGTATATTTTTTAGTATTCTTTACCACCACCACTCCTCATATCTGATTTACCACATGTGTTATTGACAGATGCATCATCCATCAACCTATGACATCGGTTACACTGATGGTGCCAGTCGTTGGACCCAAAATATCGCTTCATCTGCTTGGGTCGTCTATACCCCCTCACATATCCTACTCCATTCCAGTGGCATATTGTTGGCCCTTGACCAAGTTTTGTGGAAACGTTGGTCATATTTGACCATTTGAGGGACTTTGACAGGCTGGTCGAAGACAAAACACCCAGGCGAAGCAAAGATCGCGGGATATCGCCCTTTTTGGGGGGATTTTTGGGTTTTAGGGTTTTTGTAATAGGTATGGGATGTCGGCCCATGGGTTTACTCATGCTTAGGCCTTTTGTAATGTATAAATAAGTAGATAGGCGATGTAAGAAACTGCATGTGGCTTGCTGTAAGTAAGTAGTTACTAGTTCTTGTAATCGTCTTAGTGCATAACCGGTTAGCTTTGTGCAAGAAGATGCGCTGAGACTTGCAGAGCTAAGTGCAAGAGTATTGTAAGAGGCTTTGTGTAGACAGACTGTGTAAGGATTTGTTCCTTCACCTTATTCAGGGAAGGAGGACCTGGCGAGGTGCACGCAGATCTCCTGTCCTTTTTGGAGTGGCTCTGTGGCTTTTGTGCACAGGAACAGAGGAATTTAAGAAAGATTGAAGATCAATAAAGAAGAAGAAGAGTTGGTGGACATAGCCCCACACTAGGGTGAACCATGTATATCTTTTGTTGTTGTGCTTTGTGCAATGTTGTTCTTGATGTTTATGTATCTATTTTCTTAGTGCAATGTTCTTGATGTGTGATAGGTAGATCCATTGATGATTAGTGCTTTATATATGAATAAATGCTAGATTTGCTCTAATGCTACGTGTTAAATGGTTAGATGTTCTTAATCTGCATTACTACTATGTTGATCTGTAGTAAGGGTTAATATGCGATGTTAATAAGGATCATAACTTAATGAATATTGTTGGCTTAGTTCTATGTTAAGTGTTGTAATCACAGATCTGTGTCCCAACTAGGTTGTAGACACTTGAGTCCTACAACCCCCCTGCCTCTACCTTGGGTGAGAATTCATCTTCTTCGTAGGTGTTACCAAAAGGGTTGGTAGTTAGGGTTTTGTTGGTGCATTGTTGAAGTGTTAAACCCTGGGTATACCCCTGTGCCAAAAAATGGTTTTGTTGTCGGGACCTGAAACTGTGATTGCTGGGAACTGAAGAAAAGAGGAAGCTCTATGTGTAGATCTGTTGTTGTAGTGGGAAATATTCTACTTGACTTGTGGAAATATGTGCTAAGAAAGGAACCAGATCTGAAGAAAAGAGGTAAGATCTTAAAGCTTTGTGCTCTGATAAAGGTAAGATAAGTGGAAATTTGTGCTTCGAAAGTATGAATCTAGGTATGTTTGATAGATTTTGTCCTAGTCTAAAAACTAGGGCAAAACTAGAATAAAGAATATTTGATTTGAATAGATTTGATAGAAATAGTGAAAGATATGTTATTCCTATGCATAGAAAGAACTTTTGGACTAATAAGTGGGTGTAGGAACCTAGAACAATTTTTTACAGATTACAGGTCCATCATTGTAATCTCGGTGCATAGTATAGGAAAGGTTGGGGATCGTTTAAGAGAAATAGAGGATTGACATTGTGTTATAACTACAGAAGATCAGGACATCTTGCTAAGGAATGCCCTGGTATAGGTCCTATTTGTCTTTGTTGTAAATATGTTGGTCATGAGGTTTTGGATTACCCTAGAATGATTTCTAAAGTTGAAAAGATGAACCTGAGACAAGAAAACTATGGAGAAGATCAAGAAACTAAGGATATGTTAGAGAACCAAAAAGAATCAGAGACTATGTTATTACAGTTGAAAGAAACATTGAATGATCACAGAGACATCAGTCTACCAGAGATCTTAAAAGAGAATTAGTTCATAGAAACAAGAATAGGATACTTCGACATAGAATGTGTTCTGGATGAGGAAACACAGGTGAATATCATGCCAGAAAGCACTTGGGAAATTTTGGGAAAGCCTCCTATGGTTCCTTCATTGGGAAGGATAGGATTGTTTAAAGGAAATATGATAACCTTATGTGGACAAGTTACTAATGTACCTATGATTTCCCATGGAACATCGACTGTAGAATAATTTGAGGTCATTAAGTTTGTTGAGAATAGTGCCCTTTTTTCACTCCTGTTAGGAAATCCCTGTGTTGAGAAAGGTTAGATCCGAAGGAAAGTAGAGGAAGAAGCTACAGAAAAGAAAAAGAAAGAATTAAGGGACTTCATAGATAATAAAATAGAGTGACTAATACAAGAACAAGAGGACAATTCAAAGCAACTGAGGGCCAGAGACTGAGTTTTTGAAGTTGAACGAACACGATAAAGCTTGAAAAACTTGTCCATGCAGGAGAGAAGAGCACCCACCCTGGAAAAAGTAAGAGAAGAGGTATTATATCCGAACCCTTTGAAAGACCTTCAACAATGCGAAGTCACTTTACTAGGAGAAGATAAGAATAAAAATGTAAAGAGGAATCTAGAGACTTAGATCACAGGAAAGAAGGAAAGAAAGATCAGTAAGACGAAAGCAAATTTGGAAAAACTACATGAAGTTCCAGAGAATACTTCGCAGAAAGAAGGCTTGCCAAACTTGAACCTCCCTGGAATAGCAGAACCACGTAGAATGGCACTTCACCACGACAAAGCTATATGACTGTTGGATGCATCCTGACCGTTAGAATGATGCTCCAGAATGTCTAGAAATGCAGTTATTACCAGAAAGATCGTCGTTGAACCCCTGGGACCACTCCACAACGGCCCGATTCATATTGATTGAAGAATTTCGACTCGTTGAAGGAATCTGTTAAGACGTTGCTTATTTAATCTGTTGAATGTTGCACTGGGACCACTTTTGCAACCTGCAATATTCGATCTAATAGAGAATTGATTACATACAGTGTTGTACTTTCTATACCTCGCCATAGATTTGATTACCTTGAGTGTCAATTCACCTACCCAAGTTATTTGATTACGAACGTGAATGTCGGGAGACTTTAACGCAATAGAGAAATATGTAGAAGAGATCTTGATTGACCTCATGGCTAATAAATTCATGTATGTAGGTATACAGGCATCGTTGACAGGTGGATTGCAAGAATCCCCCTCGAATGGACGTTGTTCTAGCCGAACTGCGACTGAGAAAAGAAGAAAACACCACGACAATCTAGCGAACATGAAGAAGATCCCGTTAGTCTTTTCAGACTACATCCCTCCTTTGTCTAGCACGGTTAGTTGTGACAGCATCTTGCATGATTTTGAGTACACACTCATCACTATGTACCTCCTGAAGGGGATACGTGCAGTTGGACCACAGTTGGGAATAATCCCAGCTCTAAAAATCAGTCATTTTAACCTAGGAGATCGAAAGAACTATGCGATGCTCGTAGCGCATATGTACCTGACAAAGATGACTGGGAAGAAGACCAAGATAGTTCCCCAGCCATGGATCAAAGAGATCGCACAGTCGACGATCTTAAACGTGATGAAGATACCCCACTTTGGAAGACATCAAGAGGTTAACATGTGCGTTAAACTAGTCATGTCGTGCTACCATGGAGGTTATCTCTGGTTAGACAGGCGTGTGACTGTGGATCAGGTGTTGATCCACCTGATCACTACATTGAGCATGAAAGGATCATACCCTCACCTTTTCTACCCAGGGAAGGTTTTAGATCGCTCCCTGGCATAGTAGATAAAGGAAGCCTACGAAGATGTAGAGAATGGAAATCGAGGCCACAAGGTATCCTCCATCCAGGATGGCATAGTGTGCTTAGATTGTCAGCTGATAGCAGGCAAGATCATCAGAAAGAACCATCCTACGCAAGTCACATGGTTCATAGTCAACCTCACCTAGAAGTGTGTCAAAGCAATGTAGATTAACTGGGCAAGCTACCTCATCAATGAGTTGGAGAAGGACTGCCATGAAGCGCATGACCAAGGCTAAAAGTTTCACTTCAGTTGGTTGCTGATTTTAATCACATTTGTTTCTTCGGAGATGCCAGAGGGAGCACGCATTCTTGGAATTTGATCCATCAGAACCATTGGCCACGAGGTTCACCACCTTGTGGTATACGAGTGATATGGAAAAGAAGTGGCAATCAAATGTGGTGTTCCATGCTTACTTCCTGTAGCTCAAGCGCTCCATTGAATCATTCCCATGAATGACCCCGAACACCTTGCATACATACAGGCCACTATCGAAGTTCCACGTAGACCGACACTTCATCTACATCACTGCATGCAAGGACGAAAGTAAAGAGGATCTAAAGTCTTACTACAAATTGACTGATGAAGACATGGAGGAGATAACCAAGGAATGGCCAGTCAAGTTCCTTGTATCGGTCGAATATGTAGAAGTCTCTGACCCGAACCTCATTGAAATTCCTATGGTCACCTGAACTAATTATGATGGACCAAGCAACACAAAGAAAAATAAGAAAAAGCAAGAAGTGCAAGAAATAGACAATGCGTCGGAGGAAACTGTGCCTAACTCACCTGGAGGAGGAGGGGGAAAAGTAAACCAAGACAAGGAAGGGGAAGAAGACAAGAAGGACAAAGGTGAAGCTACACCATCAAAGGATCCCCTTACAGAGCCCGAGACATCAAAGAAAAGGAAGGTTTTTCCATAGAAACCCTCAGCACGGAAGAAATCCCGAGCCAATAAGCATCAATCACAAAATGTTATCATAGTATACGATATCCATCTCATCATCACAGTTGTAGAATATGCTTAAGAAGATATATTGCAATGACATGAATAAAAATAGGAGTTGATGTATGACAAAATAGGGAAGGATCTCAAAGACATCCAGCAAGCTATCCAGTCGAGCTGCGTAATGTCTACTACGCCATCCTTAATAGAAAATATAGAATTGGGGGATGAGCCCACCTAGAAAAGGAGCAGGCCACAAAATCCTTGAAGTAAGAAAAGGAGGAGGCCTTAGATCAACTTTGGGTTGCACAGCAAGAAAAATATGACATGAGAGTGAAGTTAGAGGAGGAAAAAGAGAAAATCTAGAAATAGAAAGACCAATTTCTTGCAGATCAGACTGTGTTCAAGGAAGATATGACTAGAGCACTTCAATATGTGTTGGGATTAGCATAGATAGAAAAAGAGACATCCGAGAGCCAAGTGGGGAAGCTCGTTGAGGCCATTCAGCAGCTTAAGGCAAGAGTAGTAGAGTTATAACTTCAATCAGTGTCGAGAAATCTGCAAGAAGTGTGGGATCAAAGGGAAGAGACTACTAGGAGAGCAGTAGAAAGAGTCAGGGCATTGGCCTCAGAATGTAAGAAACTAAGTAATCGAAGTGAGAAGACCTATGAACGCCTTGCAAAAGACCTGGAGATGAGGACATTAGAGGCACAACTCTAGGAGAAAAAGAAATAGGCGTCGACTGTGCAAGTGCATATGAAGTTTCTTACTGTAGTGGAGAAGATGAAGAGGTCATAGGAGAAGTGCGTAGTTCAACAGCAGGTCACTGCCATCTAGAGCAGAGTTATGGAGGTAACACAGAGACTCCAACCGGTGCAGGATGAAGCCTGCACACTTTTTGAAGAGATCGAGGGACAAGGATTACAACTGGAAAAAGTAGTGATGATAGTGGAACAACACCTGGAAGGGCCTCTCATTGAGCAACTCATTCAAGAGTTCACCTAGCAGGAGGCTCTGGCGAAGTAGCAATTCGAGGCAGCTTGATCTAAGCTCGAGGCCTTCAAAGCAGTATTACCCAAATCAAAGTGACTCAAGACGAGTCATAGGTGAGTTTTAGGGTCCTGTTGGCCCTCAACCAAGTTTTATGGAAATGTTGGTTGTGTTTGACCATTTGAGGGACTTCAACAGGCTGGTCAAAGACGGAGTGCCCAAGTGAAGCAGAGATTGCGGGATCTCGCCCTTTTTGTGGGATTTTTGGGTTTTAGGGTTTATATAATGGGTATGGGATGTTGGCCCATGGATTTTTTCATTCTTAGGCCTTTTGTAATGTATAAATAAGTAGCTAGGCGATGTAAGAAGTTGCCTGTGGCTTGGTGCAAGTAAGTAGTTACTAGTGCTTGTAATCAGCTTAGTGCATAATCAGTTAGCTTTGTGCAAGAATATGTTCTTAGACTTGTAGAGCTAAGTGCAAGAGTATTGTAAGAGGCTTTGTGAAAACAAATTATGTAAGGCTTTGTTCCTTGACCTAATTCGGGGAAGGAGGACTTGGCGAGGTGCGCACAAATCTCCTGTCCTTTTTGGAGTGGATCTGTAGCTTTTGTGCACAGGAACAGAGGAATGTAAGAAATATTGAAGATCAATAAATAAGAAGAAGAGTTGGTGGACATAGTCCCACACTAGGGTGAACCAAGTACATCATTTCTTGTTGTTCTTTGTGCAATGTTGTTCCTGATGTTTATGTATTTATTTTCTTAGTGCACTGTTCTTTATGTGTGATAGGTATATCCATTGATGATTAGTGCTTTATATATGAATAAATTCTATATATTCTCTGATGCTATGTGATAAATGGTTAGATGTTCTTAATCTTGATTACTACTGCGTTGGTCTGTAGTAAGGGTTAATATTCCATGTGAATAAGGATCATGAATTAATGCATATTGTTGGCTTAGTTCTTTGTTAAGTGTTGTAATCATAGATCTGTGTCCCAACTAGGTTGTAGACACTTGAGTCCTGCAACCCCCCTACCTCTACCTTGGGTGAGACTTCATCTTCTTCACAGGTGTTGCCGAAAGGGTCGGTAGTGACGCAGACCCCCTTGCCTCAACAGGTTCTACATGACCTCCCGGTCTTAGGATCGTTCTAAATCTTCCCCTAAGTCAGATTGACTCTCCCATTTTCCCCACAGGGAATATCTCACACACACAAGGGTGTATCCATAGGTCCTTATGAGTTATGCCTGCGTGATCAAACACAAGGTGCTAGCCCTACCCACCTGACCAGCAAGTGTGATCGGGACTTTTACCGAAAAGGAATTTCGGATTTCGCGACTTTGCGAATTCTGACGTAAGTTCCTTGACTCTTCAACTTCTGAAACCTGAAATGTCAACAAAGGTTGAATCCTCCAATGCGACAAGTACATGCCACCTATTCCCACTAATTTTGGCTTTTCAGGACTTGAGCGAACAGCCAATAGTCGATCTTCTTCTTTTATGATTCCCTGAATTCTGAAATTTCTCCTTTGATGAGATCGATGGTTGAGAGCCTGCCTCGATCCAATGACTCATGTTCTTTAGGGATTTTCATCGAACCTTGACCACTCCTTTTACTTTTGCTGCACGTATCCTCTGACTAATACTTGGGACCCACCTTTCAATGTTTCTCTCTTCATGATTTCGGGAGTTGTATTGACCATGCAACTCTACCTATTGAGTCCCGAAACCCGATTGGGGCCCAACGACTATTGTCCCTCAACTCTATGGGGCCATATGACCCTCCACCAAGGATTGGGTCCTATTCCTTTCACTCTTCAGGATTTCACGACTTGCAAAAATCCACAGCAGAGAGTTTCCTTACCTCTCGAAACTTCGATTCCCGAATTCCCGAAGCCTCACCTCCCACATGATCTACGGTTGAGATCTTAATCGATCCGATGGCTCTGGATCTTTCAGGATTTTTCCACCCAGGAATCTTCTATGCTCGATCCAAATCACTGGTCACTCCATTCCTCGAACTCTGATATAGAATTCTCATATGAGATCCAATGGCTCTCATTGATTTGGATCCAACGGTCATTACTCCTCCTGAGCTTTGAGTATCGAAAGACACTCCCTTTAACCTTCTCTTTGATCTATGAGATCTAATGGCTCACGACATTTCACACTTCTCCACAAAGCGTTTCCACCATCTATTTCTGCTCTCTCTTGCGTGACCTCCCAGAGGTTAAACTCTGTGCGTCTTCCTCTAAATCCGTTGGCTATCGGTCCTTTGCACTAGATTTGATGGCCCATATTTGTTTATCTTCCTTGTGCGCTTTCCTGCATGTGTATGGACGTAGACTTCAATGACCCAGATCTCACCTCTCCAACTGATCTAATGGAAGTTGTGCTCTACCATGAGCATGGCCTTCTTCCTTTCCCTTGGAAGCTTTCTTGCTCCAAAAGGCCTCGGCCTTTTTCTCTACTGTGAAGCCTATAATCTTGGCTCCCACCTGTATTCTAAGAGGCGTTCCTCCTCCTGAGCTTTATTTCTTTGAGCCTCAAAGGTTCCTTTGAAATCTACAACCTCTTGTAGGACCTTTGCATGAAATGGTGCTATCTCTTCTGACCTTATCTGTGGTTCTGACCTCAAAGTGTCTCTGTCCCTTTCTCTCTTTGAATGGATGTGAGTGCTCTCTAGAAAATTCCTACTCAAGCACGCTTTGTTGAGCCTGTAGGGTGTTCAGTAACCCTGTGAGTGTCTCCTCCTGTGACACTTCTCTTCTCTCTGAACTCAAATAGGAGTTCCTTCTGTGCACACTTGTACCAACTCAATGCCCACCTACCAGAGTTCTCCAGAATCCTTAGTGACTCTATCTTCTCACCGAACTCGAAATAGAGTTCTCCTCAATGCATCCTATGCATTTGCTCAATACCCTCCTGGCAGAGCCTTTACAAAATTCTCAACAATTCTACTTCTCCTCTTTGTGCTCTCCTCTATACAATTTCTCATTCAAGGTGTTCAGCAACATTGAGGCTTCTTCTTTGAGTCAATGACTTTAGCTAGTGTGACCTCCTGGCACATCTTTGTCTGAAATTCCATAGAATTCAGAAGTGCACTCCTGCACTGGTTTTCAGAGACTGTAGTACTCTATCATGCACTCTTGCATGAAACCACAAAGAATCCAAACCTGAAATCAAAGAAATCTCAGATAGGAAAATCTATCTATCCTTGCAAATGCACATCTAACATACATCTACAACATATCATCAACACATAAAGACATTCATTTATGAACTTACAAACACATGAACAACAACATGCTGAAAAAAATGCTATGATTGTATTAATATGAAATTCATCTTTACAATGTGAGCTCAAACTGTAACAAAGTCACAGCTTCCTCTCCTCTCTAACCTATCCTCTATTTTTTTTTCTCCCCAAACTAAATCTAGATTCAAAGAAGATCATTTTACAAAGAGGGGCTCCTAAAGATCTTCCCTCCATCTCATGAACTCTCATTAAATTACATTCAATTACATTAAATGGTTGTCTAGTTCAAATTGGATCTAGATCTCAAACTTACAACCATTTAAGGAAAAATTTATCTAAAGCCTATGCACATGTATGGCTTTTGGCTCTACCAACCTTACAACATTTAATATAATTTTCAAATTTTGAAAAATGAGAGGGCCACACCTCTCTCCTTCCATTGAATGCGCGCTTTGATGTGTTGGATGGATGGCATGTAGCTGTCTTGGAGCGATTCTTCTGCATCATACTCCTCCATTGTGAGAAGTTCATGAGCTCCTGCTCATGAGCTTCCCAGCATGGCTGTCAAAATCCACCTGGATCCCAAACAGTTCTTTGGAGCTGTTCATCCACTCCATCGCTTCGTTGTTGTTGTTTCTTCTACTGCCCTACTGCTATGGCAGGTTCTCCTCTACTTAGATTCCCTTTGCTGACCACTTCTGCTGATCTGATCATCAGCTTCCCGATTGCTTCAATTATCTCGTCCAATTTCTCCAATGGTTGGCTCTTTGTATGTAGTCTGCCTTGTTGCAATTCTTCATCCTTATCAGTGGACAGATCTACCTGATCTCCCATGCTGTATTTATTTACCTTTGTGGAAATGAGTGGTCACTCTACTGCAGAATCCAATTCTGCAGTCTCCTCACTGAACTGTTTCTCATATTCCTCCTCTTTTGATAGATTAGCTTCTGCCAGTTCCTCCTGTGTTGGTCCAGTTCCAACATCTTCCATCTTCTCCTGGGGCTGGTATGATCCACTACCTTCTTCCAACTTAGCCTATTGGATGTGAAAATTTTGCACCATCACCCTTCTCTCTAGGGATTCCAATTCTTCACATATACCAACAAAGTCTATGATGTTTACTTCCTCTTCTTCTTCTTCTTCTTCATCTGTAGCTTCCAGTACTGTAGTGATCTCCTATTCAGCTTCCTGGCTGAAAATTTTGAGCCATTATGTTGAATTCTCATCTTCTGCTCCTTGGGAAAACGTCAGTGTCTACTCCATTTCTTCTTCCATGAAAGTTTCTACTGGCTTTCCTTCTTCTATTTCTACATCTGTAACACATGCTCTGGCCTCAACTGGGCTGCTTGGTAGGAACACTTCTATTCCTCCAATGATCAGAATGCTCTTTTGATCCTCCTCCTAGATGGTGCAAATTTTTAATTTGTCATCATATTCATTCACATGGTCTACAAAACCACATGAATCTTCACCTATTAGCACTCCTTGCTGACATGAACTCTCAACAAAGTCTATGAGACTCTCAGATAGTCTCATCTCCTTTCCCCTGCCCACCTGACAATTTGGGAATTTTCTGCTGCCCACCTGGCAATCTATGAGGCCAACTGGTCCCATCTCATTGCCCACCTAGCAATATGAACTTTCATCACTGCTCCCCTGGCAGTACGCGAGGCCTTCGACTGATATTCTTCCATTTCCCACCTGGAAACTTGAGAGTCCACTTCTGCCCACCTAGCAGTTTATGAGATCCTCTGTTAATCTCATACCATTGCCCACCTTGCAATATGAATTTCTATTGCTATCCTCCTAACCATCTATGAGATCCTCCAATGATCTCATTCCATTGCCCACGTGGTAATATGAAAATTCGTCTCTGCCCTCCTGGCAGTTTATGAGATCTGAAACTGATCCCTCTTCCTCATCACTGAGGGTTCCTCCAACTTCTTGCTCACAGATGCGAACCATCTCTGTGTCACTGAGGTTTTTAGCATACCTCAGCCACTTCTTCAACTCTTTTTGTTGTTTCCTGGCCAACAAATTTTGAACAACCCATTTGGCTTTCTTGTTCAAAGGGCATTCGTATCTCTAGTATACTTTTTCCTCCTGCTGCATCTTCAATGTCAGTTGTTCCATTCTCTCCCTTATCTCACCGAGTTCTTTGTCAATCTCTTCTTTACTCATTTTTTGGTAGTCTCCTCTTCCACCATGCTCATGGCCTTCAGTAGCCATTTCCATCTTTCACTTTCCCTCCTGGAAAGCATATGGATCACTCTACATTTGAGAGTATCTCCATGTTCTCCTACAGCTCACCTGGTTGTCTATCATTTGTTTCACACCTTGCAACAATCCCCATAGAGCTTTAACACTCTGTCTTCCTTCTCTGTCTCCTTCACTTGAAATATACAGACGAAAATATCCTCTCTGATACCACAGCTAACATAGACCCCCCTGCCTCAACAGGTTCCATGTGACCTCTTGGTCTTAGGATCGTTCTAAATCTTCCCCTGAGTCAGATTGACTCTCCCATTTTCCCCATAAGGAATATATCACACACACAAGGGTGTATCCACAGGTCCTTATGAGTTATGCCTGCGTGATCAAACACAAGGCACTAGCCCTACCCACCTGACCAACAAGTGTGATCGGGACTTTTACCAAAAAGGAATTTTGGATTTCGTGACTTCACGAATTCTGACGTAAGTTCCTTGACTCTTCAACCTATGAAACCTGAAATGTCAACGAAGGTTGAATCCTCCAATGTGACGAGTACATGCCACCTGTTCCCACTAATTTTGGCTTTTTAGGACTTGAGCGAACAACCAATAGTCATTCCTCTTCTCTTATGATTCCCCGAATTCCAAAATTTCTCCTTTGACGAGAACGATGGTTGAGAGCCTACCTCGATCCAACGACTCACATTCTTTCAGGATTTTTGCTGAAACTTGACCACTCCTTTGACTTCCACCACATGTATCCTCTGACTGATACTTGGGACCCACCTTTCAACATTTCTCTCTTCATGATTTCGAGAGTTGTATTGACCATGCAACTCCACCTCTTGAGTCCTGAAACCTCGAAACCCGATTGGGGCCCAACGACTATTGTCCCTCAACTCTATGGGACCATATGACCCTCCACCAAGGATTAGGTCCTATTCCTTTCTCTCTTTGTGATTTTGCAACTCACAAAAATCCACAATAGAGAGTTTCCTTACATCTTGAAATTTTGATTCCTGAATTCCCGAAGCCTCACCTCCCACATGATCTATGGCTGATATCTTCCTCGATCCGATGGCTTTGGATCTTTCAGGATTTCACCACTCGAGAATCTCTTATGGTCGATCCAAATCACTGGTCACTCCATTCCCCAAACTCTGATACAGAATTCTCATATGAGATCCAATGGCTCTCGTTAATTTGGATCCAATGGTCATTACTCCTCCTGAGCTTTGAGTATTGAAAGACACTCCCTTTAACCTTCTCTCTGATCTGCGAGATCTAACAACTCACGCTATTTCTCACTTCTCCACGAAGGATCTCCACTGTTTGTTTTTTCTCTCTCCTGCGCGACCTCCCAGAGGTTAAATTATGTGTGCCTTCCTCCAAATTCGTTGGCTATCAGTCCTTTGCACTAGATCTAACGACCTATATCTGTTTCTCTTCCTTGCGTTCTTTCCTGTGTGCATCTAGACATAGACTTCAATGACCCAGACCTCGCCTCTCCAACTGATCTAACGACAGTTGTGCTCTACCTTGAGCATGGCCTTCCTCCTTTCCCTTGGAATATTTCTTGCTCCAAAAGGCCTCGGCCTTTGTCTCTACTATGAAGCCTGTAATATTAGCTCCCGCCTATATTCTAAGAGGCATTCCTCCTCCTGACCTTTATGTCTTTGAGCCTCAAAGGTTCCTTCGAACTCCGAAACCTCTTGCAGGACCTTTGCATGAAATGGTGCTATCTTTTCTAAGCTTATCTATGGTTCTGACCTCAAAGTGTCTCTGTCCCTTTCTCTCCTTGAAGGGATGTAAGTGCTCTCTTGCAACTTCCTTCTCAAGCACGCTTTGTTGAGCCTGCAGGGTGTTTAGTAACAGTGTGAGTGTCTCCTCCTGTGACACTTCTCTTCTCTTTGAACTCAAACAAGAGTTTCTTCTGTGCACACTTGTACCAACTCAATGCCCACCTCGCAAAGTTCTCCATAATCCTCAGTGACTATGTCTTCTCACCGAACTCGAAATAGAGTTCTCCTCAATGCATCCTATGCATTTTCTCAATGCCCTCCTGGCAGAGCCTTTACAAAATTCTCAACAATTCTGCTTCTCCTCTCCGTGCTCTCCTCTGCACAGTTTCTCCTTCAAGGTGTTCAACAACCTTGAGGCTTCCTCCTTGAGTTAATTACTTTAGCTAGTGTGACCTCCTGGCACGTCTTTGTCTGAAATTCCGCAGAATTCAGAAGTGCACTCCTACACTAGTTTTCAGAGACCGCAGTACTCTATCATGCACTCTTGCATGAAACCACAAAGAATCCAAACCTGAAATCAAAGAACTCTCAGATAGGAAAATCTATCTATCCCTTCAAATGCACATCTAACATACATCTACAACATATCATCAACACGTAAAGACATTCATTCATGAACTTACAAACACATGAACAACAACATGCAGGAAAAACTTCAATGATTGTATTAATATGAAATGCATCTTTACAATGTGAGCTCGGATTGTAACAAAGTCACGACTTCCTCTCCTCTCTAACCTATCCTCTATTTTTTTTCTCCCTGAACTAGATCTAGATTCAAAGAAGATCTTTTCACAAAGAGGGGCTCCTTGAGCTCTTCCCTCCATCTCACCAACTATCATTAAATTACATTCAATTACATTGAATGGCTATCTAGTATGAATCAGATCTAGATCTCAGCCTTACAACCATTTATGGAAAACTTTATCTAAATCCTGCACACATGCATGGCTTTCGGCTCTGCCAGCCTTACAACATTTAATACAATTTTCAAATTTTGAAAAACGAGAGGGGTGCACCTCTCTCCTTCCATTGAATGCGCTCTTTGATGTGCTGGCTAGATGGCGCGTAGCTGGCTTGGAGCGATGCTCCTGCATCAGGTAGTTAGGGTTTTTTTGGTGCATTGTTGAAGCGTTGTGTTAACACATATTCTTGCAAGGGAGTGTTTTCCATTCAGTTTCATCCCTTGGATGACCAAGTGCGAAGAATGGGGGCATAAAAAACCCCACAAATGTGTTTCAACCAAATTTGGGGCACGTTCTACTAAGGCATACATGTATCGAGACCAGGGAGAGTGCCACTTCGGGAAATTTGAATTTGAGAAAGGTGCGTAGAAGATATGGGTCGTCCAACCAAGGGGACACATGGCACGCGATTGACATTTTGTGATTTCGTGAGGTGGAGTGATCAAAGAATAGAGTTTTAAAACTCGCGAAATACGAAATCATGAAATGATATGAGTCATCCTTATTAGCAGGATGCATGGCACATGATTAAGCATTTCGTGATTTCAGGGAATGGAGCAGTCAAAGGGCCAATTTGTGAGGACTCAAGAAGCATGAAATCACAAAATTATCAGAGTCATCTGATCAAAAAGGGGTGTGTGTCAGTTGATCCTAGCGTTGCAATTTCATGACTTGGGGTTTCGAGCATGGAGCACAATGCAAACTCCCGACATGTGAAATCACAAAGCGCTCAAAGTTTGGGCCCATGGTCATATCCCGTGGCCCTATGGTGTGCGGGTCCGGGAAGAATATTATCACCTGTCCTGTGGAGATGGTGATGTGGGGTCTTTGGGGAAGTAATCTTGGTCATCAATTTCAGAGCAGATCTGACCATCGATCTGAATTTGACCATTTCACGATTTCAGGCATTGTGATGTTGTGAATCAAGGGGAGTGAGAACTCCCGATATGCGATGTCCCAAAATTCCAATTCTTTAAGCCTGAGGCCATGGTTCAAAGTTGCATGGGGTGATGGAAAGGAGTTGCACAAAGGTTGGAGTGCTCAAATTTATTACAGAGAAAGAACTGCATGCCCTCGAGCCACCAGGATTCACTCAAAGAAGTTGCGTTCTCACCTGAACATTCATAGGTGTTAGGGCTCCATCCCAATCTTGATGCAATTAGTTAATGGAAAAGGGGGAGGTAGTTGAAACCTCATTTCATCTCGTAAATGAAAATCATGGAGGATCCGACCATGGAAAATAGATTTGTCAGCCCATGGTACCCCTGTGAGTGGTTTCTATTGCAAGCCCATATCGATTCGAGATCACATATAACAGAAGAATGCAAGTGTGGCTTGACAGAGGAATATGAAGACGCCAAGCCTTGGATACAGTGACCAGAGAACACTTCTTTAGGGATCCAGTTCCAAGTATATGTAGGCATTGTTTCCATTTTTGTAAGGGTCAATGGTAGAGCAAATCTCCCAAATTGTGAAGTTTTAATGAACTCTCTGGTTATCTAATTATGTATATGCATTTGAGACCTCTTGTTTAATGACAGTGATCTTCCTTACTCCCTCTTGTTTTCCTCTGAGGCTGAAAGAGTTCATGATTGATTGATTCACTTGAATTATTGTAACTGCATTATGATGAAAGTTTGATTATAGTGTTCTTATAGTTCCTTTCAATTTCTTTGAGATTTAAATTCGAGAAGTTCTTGTGTTTAAGTTGTTCCTCCATGGGCTACCGAAATACTTGATTTCCTTGACATACCTCTACATTTTCTCATTGAATTCTTCCTCCTATTCACCCTTACTACAACTTATTGTCTGAAGTTAAACCAAGACCTCACCTTCTCATTCATATCAGCCCATATTTCTGAGTTAAGATGATATTTTCTTGAGACCGTGCCCATTTGACCCTTTTATAACCAAGTTTTGACATAAACCCTGATGGGTATCATGCTTACCTCTGCCAGAATCCAGGGGTGACTTCTGGTGTTAAAATTTCTAGCACCATTACTGAGGATGAAATTGAAGATTTTCCCTGGATAGAATGACAATGAACTTCTAAGACTGAAGGTGCATCATACATCAGAACCTTTTAAGATTGCAATTGTGCACCTGGCGACTCCATTGAGATGAATCCACTATCTTGACTCTGTTGTTTCAGTGTGACTACTTCTGGCTACACCTGGTAACCCCCTGGGAGAACAAAATGATCAGAGTTGATCTTTGATGGTGGACAAAGACTAGACACACTCATTCTACATGTCATCCACCTGGCGAATCCATGGTTGAAGGAGTGATTGGCGAATCCACTAGTTTGAAATGGAAAAAATCTTGGCTCGGAGGTTTCCTCCCTTTAATTTATGTGTTGTCCCTGGTTTTCCCAATGTTGTTCCTTCTTCAAATGAATGGAATAATTATTTGCCTATTTAGAGAGTGCAAGGAGGACAACTTTGCTCAACATCTCCATGAGTTTCATGAACTCATGCACCAATGGGAGATACATCATGAGAATGTATTGATGAAGATGTTATTTTTCTCGTTAGCAGGGGATGCTCATGAGTGGTATCATTCTTTACTCCCTGCTAGCATCTCCTCCTTGGGGCATTTTCATGCATCTTTCAATGCTCATTGTCAGAAGTTTTATCCCTATGAGTTAATTTTTCATAGTTATTGTGAGGGATACAACGACTGTTTTCAAGATATAGTTGCTTATTACGCAAGTTGTAAGGGTAATGACCATGAAGAAGAAGATGTTATGGGTGAAGTAATGGAGATGATTAAATATCTCTCTTCCAAACTAGAAAGGTTGGAATCTAGAAAAAGCACAGAGGATTTCCCATCTCTTGAAGAGGATGTTCTTGACAACCCTACTGATGATGATAGTATTGAATATTTCATAGTTGTAGAGGCCCTGCTTTTTCTCCTAAGATACCTGTTGTCCATATCTTCGATCATTATTCATATGAAGAGAAACAAATCCCCAAATTACATTTTTCTAACCAGAGGAGCACTCAGCCTATATATGACAACTATGAGTCAGAATATGAGTTGGATGTGTAGGATTTCCAAGAGCATTTAGTTAAGCCCTGTCCTCTATCCATTAGTGAATATTTTCATGAGGAAATTATCCATCCTAAGAAGCATGATGAAGAGAAGAGTTTCCCCTCAGGTCCTGTCTATGATGATTATGATTCTGACCCTTGGGAGAGCCAAGAAGAAGAACCGGAAGAGCTAGAGGAGTAGCAGAAGGAATTTTTTTCCCCTGTCTAGAGCCGGTAGGTGAGAAGCCTTCACATGATATTAGTCAGCCTGTATCGGTTTCTCATCCACCTCTTCCCTCGAATAATATTCATCTCTACATGAGTAGCTATGGAGTTGAGCAGGTTTTCTTCTACCCATTTTCCATCTTTTTCCACTCAGTATATGAGCCTTTCAATGAGTATATAGAGTGGAATTTCCTTCATATCTTGGAGCCACCCTATTTCATCTCAATTCCATCCTTTGAAAGGGAGTTGAAGGGTGTAACCGGTATACTATCACAGTTGCATCAACTGCTAGTGATCACCGACAGAGTAAAGGAGCTTCCATTTAGGAAGTTACTTGATTGACTGTGGTGGAAATTTGCTTTCACCTAGTACCATGTATTAAAATCAATTAGATTAGGACTATACATAAATAAGATCCTTGGAGCATGTGTGTTTTGTTTTGTTTTACTTATTGGCCAATATTTTTCAGTAGGATGTTTTGGGGCTCGACTCCATAGCCCAACAGAAGGAAAATGGAATTGCAAAAGGATATCTTAGAGCCTCGCGGGGAGGAATCTATCCCCCATGGAGCATAATGTTAGTACATATTCTTGCAGGGGAGTGTTTTCCCTTCAGTTTGGGTCCTTAGATGAAAAAGTGCGAAGAAGGGGGGCTTAAAAAACCCCACAAATGTGTTTCAACCAAAGTTGGGGCACGTTCTGCTAAGGTGCGCATGTATCGGGACTAGGGAGAGTGCCACTTTGGGAATTTTGAATTTGAGAAAGGCGCGTAGAATATTTGGGCCATCCAACCAAGGAAACACATGGTGTGCAATTTCCATTTCATGATTTTGCTAGGTGGAGAGATCAAGGAACAAAGTTTTAAAACTCATGAAATGCGAAATCGCAAAATGATTTGAGTCGTCCTTCTCAGCAGGACGCGTGGCACACAATTAAGCATTTCGTGATTTTGGGGAATGGAGCAGTCAAGGGGCTGAGTCATGAGGACTCATGAAGCATGAAATAGTGAAATGATCAGAGTCGTCTGATCAAAGAGGGGTGTGTGTTAGCTGATCCGAGCGTCGTGATTTCACGACTCAAGTTTTTGAGCATGGAGCGTAGTGCAAACTCCCGACACGCAAAATTGCGAAGCACTCAAAGTTTGGTCCCATGGCCATAGCTCATGGACCTATGGTGTGAAGGTCCAGGAAGAATAGTAGCACATGTTTCGTGGAGTTGGTGATGTGGGGTCTTTGGGGAAGCAATCTTGGCCGTCAATTTCAGAGAAGATCTAACCGTCGATCTGAATTTGACCATTTCGCGATTTTAGGCATCACGATGTTGTGAATCAAGGGGAGTGAGAACTCTCAATATGCAAAGTCCTAAAATTCCAATTCTTTAATCCTGAGGTCATGGTACACAGTCGCATGGGGTGATGGAAAGGAGTTGTGCAAAGTTTGGAGCATCCAAATTTATTGGAGAGAAAGAACTACATGGCCTCGAGCCACCAAGATTCACTCAAAGAAGTTTCATTCTCACCTAAACATTCATGGGTGTTAGGGATCCATCCCGATCCTAATGCAATTAGTTAATGGAAATGGGGGAGGTAGTTAAAACCTCATTTCATCCTGTAAATAAAAAGAATGGAGGAGCCGACCATGGAAAATAGAGTTGTTAGTCCATGGTACCCTTACGAGTCATTTCTCTTGCAAGCCCATATTGATCTGAGATCGCCTCTAACATAAGAATGAAAGTGAGGCCTGACAGAGGAATATACAGATGCCAAGCCTTGGATACAGTGACCAGAGTGCTTCTATAGGGAGCTAGTTCCAAGTATATGTAGGCATTTTTTCCATTTTTGTAAGGCTCGATGGTAGAGCAAAGCTCCCGAATTGTAAAGTTTTAATGAACTCTCTAGTTATTTAGTTATGTATATGCATTTGAGACCTCTTGTTTAATGAAAGTCAACTTCCTTACTCCCTCTTGTTTTCCTCTGAGGCTGAAAGAGTTCATGATTGACTGATTCACTTGAATTATTTTGACTGCATTATGATGAAAGATTGATTATAGTGTTGTTATAGTTCCTTTCAGTTTATTTGAGATTTAATTTCAAGAATTCCTTTTGTTTAAGTTGTTCCTCCATGGGTTTCCAAAAGACTTGATGTCCTTGACAGACCTCTATATTTTCTCGCCGAAGTATTCCTCCTACTCACCCTTACTACAACTTACTATCTAAAGTTAAACTAAGACCTCAACTACTCATGCATATTAGCCTAGATTTCTGAGTTAAGATGATATTTTCTTGATACTATGCCCATTTGACCCTTTTATAACCAATTTGTGACATAAACTCTTATGGGTATTAGGCTTACCTCTGTCACAATCCAGGGGTGACTTCTGGTGATAACATGTTGAACCCTGGGTCTTCCCCTGTGCCAACACATATGTTTGGTCTCGGCCACCAAAAACCAATATGAATATGATGTCTTCATTCGTCTCCTCACCGAGGCCAGTCACTGCCACATTCGTCACCTTAGCGTTCTATTAGATTCCCAGCTTGTCGTCGTGCAACTCAACAATGTATATCATGTTCACGATCCTTTCCTCTTTTGCAAATACCTACAAGTTAGACTGTTATCTTGCAACTTTGATTCCATCACATTTACACATATTCCAAGACAACTCAATCAAGTAGTAGATCACATGGCTAACCTAGTATTATATTGGAATTTATCACATTAAAAACAACATCATATACGTAGCATCACACATCTATCAAAACACATAGAATAGACATCATACATAAAAACATAAATCATAAATACATGAATGATCCAAAATATATCCATCATATATATATCATGAAGGTCCCCAATGTTTTACAAAAAATATACATATACAATCGTCCATAGGATCCTGAGTCCCCCTCACCCCTATGAGTAAAAAAATAGTTATCCAATATCTTATATAAAACTTGGCCCATAAACCCATATACATACAAAAGTAGCACTCAAGGTTCCCCCAGAGCTCCCCCACAGGTCCTCTGTCAGTTGGAGGCACCCCACCAGTTGAAGGCCCTCCAGATCAAGGAGGAAATTGACCAGTCATTGCTTCCCCCACCATTGTTTTTGTGCCTCTTTTGTCACCTAAATGAGAAAAACAGAGGTGCTTACAAGATTAGTTGGGTTATCTAAGAAAGACAACAGTAAAGGAAAGGGTTAGAAGAATAAACATAAAAGACTAAGCTAAGAATTAAACTAGGAAAGGAAACACAATTAAACTATTGTGCATAAGGACATAAGAACAAGAAACAAACAAGACTCATGTCACCAATGGAAAGGATTGTATTATTGAAAATAAAAAACCAAAGAGAAAGGGGACTTTGGGTCCCTTCTTCCTCCAAGGTAGGGCTCTTGGACCCCCAAGATTGAGCTCTTCTTACAACCTGAAAACTTGAAAGAAATGGTGAAAGAATCCCAA
>SNQJ01S0023193.1:80502-95380 GCA_010110895.2 Picea sitchensis | reverse complement strand
CATGAGACCTTTTCCTCACAAAGCATTAATAAAATGCATGAAAAAATAAAAACTCAAAATACTTAAGTTCACCACCTTCACCACATTGCAAATCAACTAGGTGAACCCAGTAAAGTCCTTCCATGTGTGGAAATTCGTCTGGATCATATAGTTGAACATCGAATCGACACCTGGCCGAATATCGCCCTCGTTCGTCAAAAGCAATTCCCCCTCCACCCATCCAAATTTGCGGCTATCAAAGCCAAAATTGACAAGTTATGCACTATTGGTTTCATTTACCCCATTGCGTACACTTCATGGGTCTCCAACCCCGTCCCTGTTAACAAAAAACAGGGAACTATTCGCGTTTGCACAAACTTTCATGATCTCAACCAGGCTTGTCCCAAAGACAACTTCCCAACCTCGTTCATCGAACAAATAATCGATGATTGTGTCGACCATGAAGCACTATCCTTTATGGATGTTTTCTCTGGCTATAATCAAATTCAAATCCATCCAACAGATTAGTACAAAACCTCTTTTACAACCCTTTGGGGTACCTTTTCTTATCACGTCATGCCTTTTGGACTCAAAAATGTCAGTACTACATTTCAATGGGCCATGACCTATGTTTTTCATGATCTTGATTGCATAATCCTTGCTTATTTGGATGACCTCACTACTCAAATAAAAAAGTGAACCCAACACTTAGATGACTTACACAACATTTTCCAATGATGTCGCCAATACGATATCTGCTTTCACCCCCTCAAGTGTGTCTTTTGCATCACTTTTGGGAGCCTCCTTGGGTTCATTGTCTCCCAACACAACATCAATATGGATCCCCTCAAGGTCCAAGCTATCATAGAAATTCCACCACCTAGTAATTTATAACAACTACAAAGCCTATAAGGCAAAGCCAACTTTTTATGTCACGTTGTCACGGACTACTCTACTCGCGCACATGGTTTTCTCCACTTACTGTGTCATGATATCCCATTTTGATGGGATGAAAATGCTCAAATAGCTTTTGATGATTTTAAATCCACCCAATCCAATGCCCCTTTGATTAGTCCCTCAGACTATGATCACGATTGCATCCTCTACTTATCAGCCTCTATTATTTAAGTAGTAGGAGTTCTCATCCAATTAGGGGATGATGGGTGAGAACATGTGATTTACTATATTATTAAAAACCTTTTCGGACCACCCTTGAAGTATAATCATGACGAGAAACTGGCATTAGAAGTTGTCTTCGCAATCGAAAAACTATCACATTACATTGTGCTTCGAACGACCAAAGTCATAGAAGATTTCAACCCCATGCAATACTTGTTGAGTCGACGACATGTTAATTGTAAATTTTCCCGATGGATCATTATCCTCTAGGAATATGATCTGGATTTCTCTACTCCCAAAATCAATAAAGTTCTTTTCCTCCCCAAGCTCATTATGACTTTTCCCTCAGATGCTAAAGCTTCCCCCGTCAATGAGGATTTCCCTGATGAACACCTCTTCTTCATCCCCTCTGATGACCCTTGGTACGATGACCTCCTCGTCTACCTTTGTACACAGAAGTTTAGTTCTCATCTCTCTCCAGATGATATTCGATGCATTCACCATCAAGCCCCCCAATACCTCCTCATTATAAACATTCTCTATCGATGCAAGGTCCACACCATTATTTGGTGATGTCTTACCATCGACGAAGCTGACAGAGTCTTGAATGATTGCCACAACGATGCTTGTAGTGGTCACCTCTCGGGTATGTCCACTGCCCAAAAAATTATTCGACCAGAGTACTTCTTGCCCACTTTGTTTTATGACTGCATCCACGTTGTCGAGCAATGTGAAAAATTCCATATTTATGCAAACAAATCACGAGCTCCATCATCTCTTCTACACCCAGTCATCATAGTCATCCCCTTCTGTAAATGGGGCATAGACTTCATGAATTTCCATCCTCCATCCAGTAATGGACACAATTACATTTTCATGGCAGTAGATTACTTTACCAAACGGGCCAAATCCATGTGCACATTTAACAACACCACTGACACAAGAATGCATTTTTTCTTCAACCACATCATTACCTGGTTTGGAGTCCCACTACACTTAGTTTTTGATCATGGGAAACACTTTCAGAATAATATATTTGCATAACTCTCCTCAAAGTTAGGCTTCACCCATGAGTTCTCCTCCCCATAATACCCTCATTCCAATGGACAGGTCGAGGTTGTCAATAAAGTCCTCAAAACTATGCTACAATGTATCATCAACAAACATAAGACCAAATGACATCATATGTTGTTTTCTAATTTATGGGTGTTGTGTTTGTTTCATCACTTGGGTGACAAAAGAAAGGGCATTGACAAGTCTAGTTGGGCCTGCTAGACAAGACAAAGGTTATTGTATGAATTAAACAATCCAAGCACATGAAATAAAAAAACAACTAAGCTAGAAACAACTAAATAAATAACTAAGGAAATAAGACTAAAATGCATAAGGAACTTTGAACCAAAATCAATCAACTAAATGACCAATGATTATGCCACCAATGGATAACTACATTAGTTGGCAAACACCATAGAGAAAGGAGGACTGATGGATCCCCTCTTCCTCCTTGGGAGGGCTCTTGAATCCCCTATTTGAGATCTCTTATTACAATAATAAACTAGAAAGCAAATGGTGAAGAAATCCAAGCCTGTTCCCTCAAGAGGTGTGGTGAATAGCTTATTGAGATGTTGCCAGAATGCTCCAAGAAGAAAAGAGGTTTCTTGAGGGAGGATAGAGGCAGCATAACAATACTATGAGATTCCTAAATTCTTAGTGCACCCATGGCCTCCTTTTATAGCATGTCTTTGACACAATATTCAACCGGTTATTAGTGTGTACAAGGGGCCCTTTAGGGAACCATTAGGGCTTTGACCAGTCTCCCATTCAGATTCATCTTTGATTTGAGATTCAAATCAAGTTTGGAGCTGGTCCATAAGTGGGTGAGGGGACGAAAAGAACCATAAATGCATCATTCATAGGAGTGCGTGACTTTTATTGTACACAGTCATGCATATGGTGCATTGTGCTCTCTACTGGCTTCTTTGCCCCATGCATTGTGCATACGCTTCCTTTAGTGTATCAACGCATGCCAATTTTTTGACCTATTGTATAGTTTTTTCCTCTTGGAAATGATTTTTTGGTGTTGTAGGTGAACTAATAGGTGTTTGGAGATGTTGTATTCCTGTAACCATTTTCATGCGATGTTGCGGAAATTTTTTTAGTGATAACAATGGGCTTATCGCATGGTAGTCAAAAATGCCATTGGTTTTACATCATTCCACCTAATCCATGGGATCGAAGCCACCCTCCCTATCGAGTGATAAATCCCCACATTATGCACTTCCATAGAGCTCTTACCTAACACTTCTCCAATGGAGCAGTGCCTTCTGACCTTAGAGTCACTTGATGGAGATCGTCGATCTTGATCACAACAAAATGAGGCAGCTAAAAAACAATCCAAATCCACCTTCAACCTCCACATCAACCTTCACTCATTCAATGAAATTGATTTAGTGTTAGCCTATGTGTTGGCATAGGGGCTGACCCAGGGTTCAACACTCAAGAGCGCACCAACAAAGCCCTAACTACTAGCCCTTTCAGCAACACCTGCGAAGTAGATGAAGTCTCACCCGAGGTAGAGGCAGGGGTGGTTGCAGGAATCATGTGTCTGCAACCTTAGCTGGGACACATATCTGTGATTATCTTGCTTACAATGCACTTAGCGTCAGTTATTTCCTAACATAAATTCATTAATACACTTCACATAAAGAACTTAGCATCTTATGTATCATATTTAGCATGCATTCATATCTCATAAGAACAAAGCATCAATAGATCTATCTAAATATATCAAAGCACTTAGTAAGAGAGAGACAAACACATCATCACAATACACAAATTTCCTATGGTTAACCCCCACCCTGGGGCTACGTCCACAAAGTCTTCTTTATATTATCTTGGTCAAGAAGTTACAGCATGGAGCTTCAATGACCCTTACTTCACACGGGATAGAAGATCTATGTAGCTCGCTAGATCCCTCTTGCTTGCACTCAGCACAAAGGCTTCTACAGTCTCTCACAGAGACTTGCACTCATATCCGCAAGTCTTAGAAAAAATGCATAGAGCCTTACGATACTTGATCACATAGATCCCGCTACTAGCACTAAGCCTTCAAGATCCTACCCCACATAGGACAAGAGATATGTGCAGCTCACTAGATCCTCTTTCTCCAGGTAAATCTAAGCACTAGGCCTTCTCACACTCTATGCACTCAACACTTATTACAACATGCACAGAGCTCTTACAGTCACATAGACTTCTGATCACATAGATCCAACTTATGCACTAAGCCATCGACTAGACATGGCCTCCTTTCTTACATGGCCTAGACCTCTATTTATACATAGAAAAAGGCCTAAACAAGGGCCGACATCCCTTTCCCATTACAATATTCCCAAAAAAACCAAAAAGGTTCCACAAAAAGTGGCGAGATCCCATGATCTCCACTTTTCCATGTGCTCTGTCTTCGATAGGCAGTAGAAGTACCAAACGGTCAACTATGACCAAGTATTCCTCAAAACTTGGTCAAGGGCCAACAGGCCCCCAACACTCACCTGTGACTCATCCCGAGTCACTCTTCTCTGGGTAACTCTGCCTCAAAGGCATCGAGCTTCACTTGAGTAGCTTCGACCTGTTTCTTTGCTATTGCTTCTTGCTCGACAAACTCCTAAATGAGTGCATTACTAACTGGTCCTTCTAAGAGCTTCTCTGTTGTGTTCACGACCTATTCCAGGTCTATCCCTTGGCTCTCAATCTCTAAGAATAGTTGACATGCCCTATCCTGCAAAGTTTGAAGTTGTTGTGTCACTTCCATGACCTTTCTCTGGATCATATGAATCTTCTACTACACGACGCATTGTTCATGGGACCTCTTCATTTTCTCTAGGGTTGGTAGGGCCTTCAGTTGTACCTATAACTTCTCAGCTTGGTACTTCACCTCCTGGAGCTGTGACTCCAATTTATGCAATTCAGGGTTCTCGGATAGGTTCTCATGTATCTACGCACTTCTACTACTTAATTTCTTACATTCTTTAGTGAGTGCCTTAATCCTTTCTACTGTACTTTGGGCATTCACTTCTCGTTGGTCATGTTCTTCTTATGGAGTACTCGGTATAGATTGGAGATCTAGTTCTACTACTCTTTGTTGCAGTTGCTGAATGACTTCAACAAGCTTCATTACTTGGAATTCTATGGGTTCTTCTACCTTTTGTTCTAAGCCAGTCACAGAGAGAAATGCTCTGTTGACTACTTCTTTGATCCTGATATTCTTTGTGAGCAGCTACTCCTTTTCTTTCTGGATTGTTTCTCTGTCTTCTTCAAATTTTTCTAGGATGGCATCCTTCTCTTGTTGTGCAGCTCGATGCTGCTCTATGATTTCCTCCTGTGCTTTCTGTAGGGCATGTGTAACCTGCGTTGTTGCTTCTTCTCTATTCCAAAGATGAACTTCAACTATGTCGGCGATCTTACAGAATTGAACTGATTCATCTCCCTCTTCTATTGTTCCTTCTACTAGAGGCATCATAGGTGTTGTGCGGCTAGACTGAAGTGATCATTGCACTCCTCGGAGCTTCATTTCAATTCTGTTGTACATCATTTCTTGCTTGGCCTCCTTATTTTCTGTGATCTCTTCTATAGCTTCATTCAAAGTCATGAGGAGAAAGTTGAATTCATCTGGATTGAGCATGGTCTTCATCTTGGTCATGGTCGCTTTGGATTTCTTCTTAATGGAAGACTTCGAAGGTGACCCTTTTCTTTTCTTTAGAACTTTAGCTTCGTCTTTTGGTTGTTGTTCAACTTCTTCTAGGTCTTCGTCATTACCTTCTTCATCTGGTATGATAGAAGTTGCCCTTACAGAGTGGCTATCCACATCTTGAACAACTTCAGTTTTCTTCGTCTCCTTTGTCTTCTTTGTCATCTACGTCTTACTGGGCCCAGGTGTGTCCTGTGTAGCTTCTGGGCTACTTATATCTGAAATATTTGCTGGATCTACTACAATGAGGAGGTCCGCCGACCATTCCTTGGTGATCTCTTCAAGGTCTTCTTCTGTCAGTTTATAATAGGAGTGCAGTTGTTCCTAGTGCTCATCAGTGCATGGAGTTAGGTATATGAAGTGGCAATCCACGCTGAACTTCATTAAGGGTCTGAATATATGGAGTGTTTTCGGAGTAATGTGAGGTGTGTCTTGTATCATGGTCTTCAACTAGATGTAGTATCTTTGAAAGAGGGTATTCGACTGCCATTGCCTATTGATATCTTTCATGTACCATAAATGTACTGAACTTCGCAGCCAATGGTTCAAATGGTAGGGTTTCAGGAAAAACAACATCCTCCGGCATCTCCCATGGTATGAAGGTGATTAGGATGAAAATATAGCTGATGTGGAACTCATATCCTTGGTCTTGTGCTTAACTGCAATCCAATTTGAGTTGATCCGCTAAGTATTTCGACTAGTTCATTTGGACTCCTTCTATGCATTTTCCTGTGAGATCAACTACAAACCCAGATACTTGCGTCGGTCTGTTCTTGGAGACTAACTTTCCTGTGATCATCTGATGGGTGAGGTGCACTACGCCACTGTCAATAGAGGTTACCTTGTAACCTCGTGCACCTTTTTCAACATTTCTATAGACCTCTTTAATCTCATGTGAAAGAGTGTGATTCACGATCTTTCTAGGGTAATAGTCTTATGGGTTAGGGCCCTACATTCTCAGCCCGGTGATCTGATTGATCAATGTCAGATCAATCATTATACATTGGTTCAACCAAATATACCCTCCATGGTAGCTCGCCAGTAGCAATTTTACACAAGCGTTCACCTCCTGGTGCCTGCCAAAGTGTGGAATCTTCATTACATTAATTAAGGTGGACTATGCGAGGTTCATCATCCATTGCTAAGCGACGATCTTGGAATTATTCCCCTTTTTCATCATCAGATACTTTTGTGGGGCAAGCATACTCTAGAATTTCTAGTCACCAAGGTTGAAGTCACAAAACTTCAATGTTGCGAGATTGGTCTGCTTAGTGCGAACTACATGCACTCCCTTTGATAGGTACGCAATGATCATAGGATAGTCGTAATCTTGGGGCACACTATCACCGTTGATTTTACCTTTCAGAGGAGGTATGTAAGAGGGTAAGATGCTCAGGATCAGTTTGGCATTCGCGATGTCATCTCTATGTTTAGTACGTTTCTCGAAGGTCTTTTAGGATGGTCCAGCTTGAGCTGTGGATGGAGAAGCTGCTACTCCTCTTGATAACGAGGCTTGGACTCTAGTGGACATTCCTCTTTCCGACATAAATATTTTGGTTCTTAAGCTAGAGATTACTTCTCTCACTGATTCTTTTTCTACATTAAGCTCATCGGACATGTAATCTCAGGATCACTTTCTCAGGTTGTCAATGGGATGAAGGTACCATAATTGAGTAGAGAGCAAGGCAGGGTAGTCATTATTCCACAATGTGGGTATTCTGTGAGATCAAGTTCTCAATTGGAAAAAGTGTCTTCTGGGCATGGCGCGACAGAATAAGTAAGTAAAGTTGTAATAGACTTCTTGCAACGGACAGGAGGGTCCACTAACTCTTGATATGTCCATTATGGTGTATTCTAATGGTTAGGTAACAAGTCATAACTTTCTTTCGAGCCATTCGAGCCATTAGCAGAACGGGTATATCGTCATCTAATGGCTATATTACTTCGACATGGCGAAGTTCCATATTTCACTGTTTTTCTATCCCAACGAAGCTCAAATTCAACATGTTTTCTTCCTGCGGGGTTTCTTCTGGAGCGTTCTATAATTTATCCAACTTCTCTTTCTTCTTCATGAGTTTTCTAGCCTTCTTCCCAGTGAGCTTCATCTTCGTCATCCTTTTTTCATTATGATTATTTTCTTCTCTTGGCATGGTAACTTCGTAGTGCTAAGATTCTTTCTTCAGATCCACAGGTATTTCTTGTCCAAAATATTTTTCATTCCTCTAGGGTTCTTCTAGCGTTCTGTCAACTTCATCATCCAAGTTCCTGGGGTCAAGAACCCTTGATATGCTCTCTTGTTCCTCAATCAACTGCACGATCCTTCTAGTCATGAAGTCTCTTAACTCCTGTCTCTGTTGTTCTAGGTCCTTTTCTGCTTCCTATTTTCTGGCTTGATCTTTCTCAATCCAAGGTTTACCAAGTAACATAGTAAACAGAGTGTTGTCCTCCACGAACTTAACAATCTCAAAATATTCTTCTGTCAAAGGTCCATGAGCATTCATAGATATCTGAATGAGCTTTCCACATAGGTTTACCAGCTTTCCTCTGAATAACCCTATTCCTCCTAATGAAGGGGTCATGTCAGGTCTTCCTATAGCTTTCCAGGTTCCTTCTGTCATAATGTTCACCTGTGTTTCTTCATCCAAAACACAGTCAATGTCGAAGTCTCCTATTCTCACTTCGATCTGTTCTTTCTTCTTGAAGATTTCTAATAAGCTGAGGTCTCTGTGATCATTAAGGGTTTCTTACATTTTCATCAATACTTTCTCTGATTTTTTCTTGGGTTCCTCTATAATCTGAGTCTCTGGATCTCCTGCTTTCTCTATATTCATCTTTTCAAGTCTAGCAATCATTCTAGGGAAATTTAGTACTTCATGGTCCATAGTCTTACAACAAAGACAATTGGGTCTTTGCTCAGGGCATTCCTTAGCAATATGTTCGGGCCTTCTTCAATTGTAACAAAGAGTTAATCCTCTCTTTCTCTTCAATGATCCCCAACTTTTCATGTATTGTGTGCTAGGATCATAATGGTTAGCCTGCACAAATTTCTTTCTAGGATCCTGCATCCATTGGTTAGTCCCAAAATTCTTTCTATACATAGGTATAACATATATATCACTATACTTATTAGATATATTCATATCAAACTTTCTTTCATATATTAATTCCCTAGTTTTGAAGCTAGGATAAAATCTATCAAACATACCTAGATCCATGCTTTAGAAATAAAAAAATTCACTTATCTTACTTCTTCAGAGCACAAAGCTTCCAGATCTAAGACCTTTAACTATTCTTACCTTTTTCTTGCATATCTGACCTCTTTCTTCATACATCTAACTTATTTTTCTTCAGATCTGACTTCTCTTCTTCAAATCTGACCTTTCTTTCTTGGCACAAAGCTTCACAAGTCAAACAGAACACTGTGCACTAAGGAAACAGATATACGCATAGAGATTATTTCGCACAAAGATTATTCTTCTTCAGTTCCCAACAATCACAGTTCTAGGTCTCAGCAATGGAACCATTTGTTGGCACAAGGGCAGACACAGGGTTCAATGCTCAAGATATCACCAACAAAGCCCTAACTATCGGCCTTTTCAGCAACACCTGCGAAGCAGATGAAGTCTCACCTGAGGTAGAGGCAGGGGTGGTTGTAGGACTCAGGTGTCTGCAACCTTAGCTGGGACACAAATTTGTGATTATATTTCTTACAGTGCACTTAGCGTCAATTATTTTCTAACATACATTCATTAATACACTTCACAGAAAGCACTTAGCATCTTATGTATCATATTTAGCATGCATTCATATCTCATAAGGACAAAGCATAAATAGATATATCTAAACATATCAGAGCACTTATCAAGAGAGAGACAAACACATTAGCACAATACATAGAGTTATCATGGTTCACTCTCACCCTGGGTCTATGTTTCCAAAGTCTTATTTATATTATCTTAGTCAAGTAGTTACAACATGGAGCTTCAATGACCCTTACTTCACATGGGACAGAAGATCTACGTAGCTTTCTAGATCCTTCTTGCTTGCACTCAGTGCAAAGCCTTCTACATTCTCTCACAGAGACTTTCACTCAGCTCTGCAAGTCTTACACAAAATGCACAGAGCCTTACAATACTTGATCACACAAATCCCTCTACTAGCACTAAGCCTTCAATATCCTACCCCGCATAGGACAAGAGATCTAAGTTGCTTGCTAGATCCTCTTTCCATGGGTATATCCAAGCACTAAGCCTTCTCACACTCTATGCACTTAGCACTTATTATAGCATGCACAGAGCTCTTACAGTCACATAGACTTCTGATCACATAGATCCAACTTATGCACTAAGCCATCGACTAGACATGGCCTCCTTTATTACATGGCCTAGACCTCTATTTATACATAGAAAAAGGCCTAAACAAGGGCTGACATCCCTTTCCCGTTACAATATTCCCAAAAAACCCAAAAAGGTTCCACAAAAGGTGGTGATATCCCATGATCTCTACTTTTCCATGCGCTCTGTCTTTGACAGGCAGTCGAAGTACCAAATGGTCAACTATGACCAAGTATTCCTCAAAACTTGGTCGAGGGCCAACACTATGATATTGCCCACGATACTCTCGGCCATGGGAAATTTGATTCATTATGGCATGGACCCTTCATCGTCCAACATTTCCTCACTAAAGGCACCTACATATTGGCCTCTCCATAAGGATACCCTCACAAAGAACCCATCAACGAGTTGTACTTAAACACATTTTACGCCTAAGCGTAGCCCCCCTTCCTTAGGTTTTTCTTTGTACACATTTGTATATTTTTTAGTATTCTTTACCACCACCACTCCTCATATCTGATTTACCACATGTGTTATTGATAGATGCATCATCCATCAACCTACGACATCGGTTACACTGATGGTGCCAGTCGTTGGACCCAAAATATTGCTTCATCTACTTGGGTCGTTTATACCCCCTCACATATCCTACTCCATTCCAGTGGCATATTGTTGGCCCTCGACCAAGTTTTGTGGAAACGTTGGTCATGTTTGACCATTTGAGGGACTTTGATAGGCTGGTCGAAGACAAAACACCCAGACGAAGCAGAGATCGCAGGATATCGCCCTTTTGGGGGGGATTTTTGGGTTTTAGGGTTTTTGTAACAAGTATGGGATGTCGTCCCATGGGTTTACTCATGCTTAGGCCTTTTGTAATGTATAAATAAGTAGATAGGCGATGTAATAAACCACCTGTGGCTTGGTGTAAGTAAGTAGTTACTAGTTCTTGTAATCGTCTCAGTGCATAACCGGTTAGCTTTGTGCAAGAAGATGCGCTGAGGCTTGCAGAGATAAGTGCAAGAGTATTGTAAGAGGATTTGTGTAGACAGACTATGTAAGGATTTGTTCCTTCACCTTATTCAGGGAAGGAGGACCTAGCGAGGTGCACGCAGACCTCCTGTCCTTTTCAGAGTGGCTCTGTGGATTTTGTGCACAGGAACAGAGGAATGTAAGAAAGATTGAAGATAAATAAAGAAGAAGAAGAGTTGGTGGACATAGCCCCACACTAGGGTGAACCACGTATATCTTGTGTTGTTGTTATTTGTGAAATGTTGTTCCTGATGTTTATGTATCTATTTTCTTAGTGCAATGTTCTTGATGTGTGATAGGTAGATCCATTGATGATTAGTGCTTTATATATGAATAAATGCTAGATCTTCTCTGATGCTACATGTTAAATGGTTAGATGTTCTTAATCTTCATTACTACTGTGTTGATCTGTAGTAAGGGTTAATATGCAATGTGAATAAGGATAATAAATTAATGAATATTGTTGGCTTAGTTCTATGTTAAGTGTTGTAATCACAGATCTGTGTCCCAACTAGGTTGTATACACTTGAGTCCTGCAACCCCCCTGCCTCTACCTTGGGTGAGACTTCATCTACTTCGTAGGTGTTACCAAAAGGGTTGGTAGTTAGGGTTTTTTTGGTGAGTTGTTGAAGTGTTAAACCTTGGGTCTACCCTTGTTCCAACAAATGGTTTTTTTGTCGGGACCTAAAACTGTGATTGATGGGAACTGAAGAAAAGAGGAAGATCTATGTGTAGATCTGTTGTTGTAGTGGGAAATATTCTACTTGACTTGTGGAAATCTGTGCTAAGAAAGGAACCAGATCTGAAGAAAAGAGGTAAGATCTTAAAGCTTTGTGCTCTGATAAAGGTAAGATAAGTGGAAATTTGTGCTTCGAAAGTATGAATATAGGTATGTTTGATAGATTTTGTCCTAGTCTAAAAACTAGGGCACAACTAGAATAAAGAATATTTGATTTGAACAGATTTGATAGAAATAGAGAAAGATATTTTATTCCTATGCATAGAAAGAAATTTTGGACTAATAAGTGGGTGTAGGAACCTAGAACAATTTTTTATAGATTACAGGTCCATCATTGTGATCTCGGTGCATAGTATAGGAAAGGTTGGGGATCGTTTAAGAGAAAGAGAGGATTGACATTGTGTTATAACTACGGAAGATCGGGACATCTTGCTAAGGAATGCCCTGGTACAGGTCCTATTTGTCTTTGTTGTAAATATGTTGGTCATGAGGTTTTGGATTACCCTAGAATGATTTCTAAAGTTGAAAATATGAACCTGAGACAAGAAAACTATGGAGAAGATCAAGAAACTAAGGATATGTTAGAGAACCAGAAAGAATCAGAGACTATGTTATTACAGCTGAAAGAAACATTGAATGATCATAGAGACATCAGTCTACCAGAGATATTAAAAGAGAATCAGTGGATAGAAATAAGAATAGGATACTTCGACATAGACTGTGTTCTGGATGAGGAAACACAGGTGAATATCATGCCAGAAAGCACTTGGGAAATTTTGGGAAAGCCTCTTATGGTTCCTTCATTGGGAAGGATAGGATTGTTTAAAGGAAATATGATAACCCTATGTGGACAAGTTACTAATGTACCTATGATTTCCCATGGAACATCGACTGTAGAAGAATTTGAGGTCATTAAGTTTGTTGATAATAGTTCCCCTTTTTCACTCTTGTTAGGAAAGCCCTGTGTTGAGAAAGGTCAGATCCGAAGGAAAGAAGAGGAAGAAGCTACAGAAAAGAAAAAGAAAGAATTAAGGGACTTCATAGATAATAAAATAGAGTGACTAATACAAGAACAAGAGGACAATTCAAAGCAACTGAGGGCCAGAGACTTAGTTTTTGAAGTTGAACGAACACGATAAATCTTGAAAAACCTGTCCATGTAGGAGAGAAGAGGTATTATATTCGAAACCTTTGAAAGACCTTCAGCAATGCGAAGTCACTTTACTAGGAGAAGATAAGAATAAAAATGTAAAGAGGAATCCAGAGACTTGGATCACAGGAAAGAAGGAAAGAAAGATCAGTAAGATGAAAGCAAAGTTGGAAAAACTACAGGAAGTTCCAGAGAATACTTCGCAGAAAGAAGGCTTGCCAAACTTGAACCTCGGTGGAATAGCAGAACCACGTAGAATGGCACTTCACCATGGCAAAGCTATATGACCATTGGAGGCATACTGACCGTTAGAATGACGCTCTAGAACATCTATAAACGCAATTATTACCAGAAAGATCATCGTTGAACCACTGGGACCACTCCACAATGGCCCGATTCGTATTGATTGAGGAATTTCGACTCATTGAAGGAATCTGTTAAGACGTTGCTTATTTAATTCATCGAATGTCACACTGGGACCACTTTTGAAACCTACGATATTCAAGCTAACAGAGAATTGATCACATACAAGGTTGTACTTTCTATACCTCACCATAGATTTGATTACCTTGAGTTTCGATTCACCTACCCAAGTTATTTGATTACGAACGTGAATGTCAGGTGACTTTAACGCAATAGAGAAATATGTAGAAGAGATCTTGATTGACCTCATGGTTGAGAAATTCATGTATGTAGGTATATAGGCATCGTTGATGGGTGGATTGCAAGAATCCCCCTCGACTAGACGTTGGTCTAGCCAAACTGCGACTGAGAAAAGAAGAAAACACCACGACAATCTAGCGAACACGAAGAAGATCCCGTTAGTCTTTCCAGAATACATCCCTCCTTTGGCTGGCACGGTTAGTTGTGATAGAATCTTGCATGATTTTGAGTACACAATCATCACTACGTACCTCCCGAAGGGGATACATGCAGTTGGACCACAGTTGGGAATAATCCCAACTCTAAAAATCAGTCATTTTAACCTAGGAGATCGAAAGAACTATGCGATGCTCGTAGCGCATATGTACCTAACGAAGATGACTGGGAAGAAGACCAAGATAGTTCCCCAGCCATGGATCAAAGAGATCGCACAGTCGACGATCTTAAACATGATGAAGATACCCCACTTCGGAATACATCAAGAGGTTAACATGTGCGTTAAACTAGTCAGGTCGTGCTACCATGGAGGTTATCTCTAGTTAGACAAGCGTGTGACTGTGGATCGGGTGTTGATCCACCTGATCACTACATTGAGCATGAAAGGATCATACCCTCACCTATTCTACCCAGGGATGATTTTAGATCGCTCCCTGGCACAGTAGATAAAGGAAGCCTACGAAGATGTAGAGAAGGGAAATCGAGGCCACAAGGTAGCCTCCATCCAGGATGGCACAGTGTGCTTAGATTGTCAGCTGATAGTGGGCAATATCATCAGAAAGAACCATCCTATGCAAGTCACATGGTTCATAGTCAACCTCAACTAGAAGTGTGTCGAAGGAATGTAGATGAACTGGGCAAGCTACCTCATCAATGAGTTGGAGAAGGACTGTCGTGAAGCGCATGACCAAGGCTACAAGTTTCACTTCAGTTGGTTGTTGATTTTAATCGCATTTGTTTCTTCGGAGATGCTAAAGGGAGAGCACATTCTTGGAATTCGATCCATCAGAACCATTGGCCACAAGGTTCACCACCTTGTGGTATACGAGTGATATGGAAAAGCAGTGGCAATCAAATGTGGTGTTCCATGCTTACTACCTGCATCTCAAGCGATCCATTGA